>CATIWF010034503.1:0-55262 GCA_949630135.1 Balakata baccata
GAATAAATAGACTTTGGATCCAATTCATCCCAAAAGTTAGCTTAAAAGAATGATATTCAAAACATTATAAAGAGCATAGTAATTTTTTTAGAAAAAATTACTATTTATTCTCTATAATTTAATATAATACACTAGTATTATCTGTGGTTTAAAAAATATACGATTTGTCATCTATACTTTGATATAATACACTAGTATTTTTCGATATTTGAAAAAATATAATATATTAGTAAAAAAGAATATTTTCTTGTATTCGGGGGTATTAGTCCAGTAAATCAAATTTGTAGAGGAGTATTAGTGTAATATGTCAAAATTTTATGAGATACATAGTATAATTTTCAAATATCAGATAATATTAGTGTACTACGTCAAATTACATATGACAAATAGTATATTTTTTAAACTTCAAAAAATACAAATATACTATATCAAATTATATGGAACAAATAGTAATATTTTATATTTTTTAACTAACAGATGTGGGATATCTGAGCAGCGATAAAGTTTGCCAAAAAGAAGAGAAATCGTGACAAACTTCATCAACTAGCCAAAATAGGGATTGCTAGAATATTTCAGGAAAACTTAGATCCAAGTTAAAGCATGGAAAAGAAGAGCATTCTTGGTTCAAATTATTTTTCTTTTTCTATTTTTTCCGTAAATTATGATCTACATACTGTAATTGAAATTATGAAAATTTTTTTATAGAACAGATCTGCTAGACCAATCCAATAACATATTAATATTCATTTAATTGTTATATTTTGTATCTTTATATTAATTAATAAAAATAAAATAATTAAATACTTGTTATTGTATAATTAAGTTGATCTATAGATAACGTGGTATATCCGGTCCATTTAAAAATTTATCCAAAGCTATTATTTTGAAAACTAGATCGGCTCGGTTAGAAACACTATCTTTTTCACATGCATCGCAATAGAGAGATGAAGAATTCAATGTAGATATCTACCTGTTAGCCAATATTTAAGCAATTATTTTAAGAGAAAAAGCCTCTTCATCAACAGGTTTGGTTAATCAGAGATAAGGTAATTAAGCATTAATCAGTGATTAAACAAAATTAATTAAGTTTAATATATCCTACCGAGGCCTAGGTAGCATATACTAGGTTAGAGGTAGCTAGAATATAGTTTTGGCCGTTGAAGAAGTTGAAAGGGAGCTTCAAACCAGAGCACGTGTAATACATCGAGTTAGCATCTTCTCTTCCTTCCATGCATGGAGGGTAGAGATCCACAATAATAATTTAATCATTTTATTAAGTATTGGCAGAAGACTGTGATATATAATTATTTATTTTTTCTTTAAAAAAATAGTTCCATAATAGTTTCGGACTAAATGAAATTACAGAGATATTTTTTAAAATAAAGTAATTAAAAATTTTATTTACAAATTTATAGTAAAAGTAAAAATATTTACAATTTTATGGTACGGTGTGTCAGTCCAAATGACGAACATAACTGTGGTGTGCCATTTGAAATGGCGCGCGGCCACGTAGCAAGACACAGTGAGCCACCGCTCGCCACGTGACGCACGCGCACCACGTGGCGCACGCTCATGGATATGAGTGCTCATGGCGACGACGATAATGGTAGTGGTGGTGATCAGACACAAAATTCTAGCTTGATGGATATGAGTGTTCGAAAAATCGATGTTAAACGACATAGAGGACTTCGATCACAAATTCGAAGAAATCGGTGTTGTGGAACATAAATACATTTTTATATTTGTACATTATTATTCCATACATTTTACTTAATACATAATTAAATTCTACATTATGAAATTTAATTAATTTATAGTAAATTTTATTTATCAATATCTAATTATTATAAATTGTATCTTTATTTATGTATTAATTAATTAAGTTAAATTTAATTAACAAATAATAATAAATTTAACAAATAATAATAATGAGTAGTTATGGGATAATTTTTATATATTTTAAATTTTTTTTATAAATTATTATTACCTAAATTTTAATTATGTATTTTTAAATTCTAAATACTTTAATTTAATATTTATTAATTTAATTTACTAAATTTTTATTAAGTATTACTTAAAAAAAATTAATAAATTTTAATAAATAAATTTAGTAAATAACAGGAGACACACGGAGGCGGAGGAGGGAGGGGCGCACAAGTGGCGCACTCGTTGGACTAGCGCGCCTCCTCCCTCCAGGTCTTTGCTCGCCACTCCAATTGGCGCACCGCACCACAAACTTCGAAATAGTTTTGAAACAACCACAAATCTGTAAATTTCACAAAAAATACACTAAAATTGTAATTAATTTTTCTAAATACCATTAACTAAAAAATATTCCCTCTTTAAGTATTAGCAAACACATCAGACTCGCTTTATAAACCCCCAACCCTAACTGAAAAACCCCTATCTTGTGCCACCATAGCCAAAGACCCTTCCCTTCAACAGTCGCGCAACTCTACACCAAAATCGTCGGTCTCTTCGATAGTCTCACCCCCCCATTCTCTTCCCGAGCCCTCTCTTTAGTTCTCCATTTTATCTCTTGCACTCACGTCCGCATTTTGCTCCTCCGCCGCTGGTAGTCCCTTCGAGACTTTCTTCTTCATCATAGCCTCCATCACGCTAGTCATCTTCTTCTCGCCAGTCATCATCGACCTCACCTCTCATCACCTCTCCTCGCTAGCCCCTCTTGGATCCACATATGAGGTATGGGTTACGTAACCCATCGATTTTTGCTTTCATCTGTACTCTCTCCTTCGATACCCAAGATAAAAACTAATGAGACCTGCTACTTGTTTGTCCTGTTGGCCTTACGGTGACTTGCTGTAGCTCCAAGCCACACCGAGAAGTAACATCGCCAGTGTTGCTATCACGTTGCTTCCTTATCGGTTTCAGTTCAATCCTTCTCTCCAGTTCACTACTTCAGCAAGTGCAAGGTATTCAGATATGGAAGAAATTGGATTTAATGGAAATTAGAAATTACTGTGGTGAAACCTATTAATGGCAGCTAGTGGAATTTCAATTGTGAATTGATATTACAATAGTGATTAGTGATGAACAAGTTTGAGAATATGGTTTTGCCTTGTGTGTTTTTAGTTCCTTGGT
Organism: Balakata baccata; assembly: GCA_949630135.1. Classification (NCBI taxonomy): domain Eukaryota; kingdom Viridiplantae; phylum Streptophyta; class Magnoliopsida; order Malpighiales; family Euphorbiaceae; genus Balakata; species Balakata baccata. The sequence continues at coordinate 3,103 of CATIWF010034503.1, forward strand.
TTCTAATATCATAATCTGAAATTTTAAGGGTTTTTTTTTTTTTTTTATATCCACGTATGTGTCTTCTATTACAAGTTTGAACATCCTCATCATGGTTCTTTGGGTTTCATCCTAAGAAAAAGAACCGTAGAGGAAAAGGTTGCTTGCTCTATTTTTAAAGCTCTTTATTTTTGAACTAGCAAACAAAGGAATAACTAATCACACACATTAAATTAAATGTTAGACATTAATAAATTAAAAATTAGATTAAATAAAAATACTAATATTTAATTGATATGCCTACCCAACCCAAACACATGGTGGCTATTTTTTTTTTCTTCTAAAAAACTGAATTTTATATTATTAATAAAGGGAAAATCCAATAAAAGCAAATTAAAATAATAATATTAATTTCAAACAATAATATCTCCAAATTACTGCTCCTAATATCACGTGATCATTGTCCACTTAACTTTTCAAGTTTATCAAATACTATTCACTAATTTAAATTTTATTTTTAACTATTAAATCATTAAATTATTAAATGACAAATTAACTAATATTAATTAATACAATTAATTAAATTGAATTTTTGGTAAATTTGTCCGTCTCCCTATATTTTCAATTTTATATATACTAGTTTTTCATTAACGTGTCTTATACGTAATTATTAGATATTAGATCCGTCATTAATCACTATTTAGTTTTTATATAATTTTTTTAATAATTTGTTTCGTCTTATTATAATATTTTATTTAAAGTAAATTATAGGAGCGCATATTTTTTTTAAATTCCAACAAATTATTAATTTGTGTATTATTAATAGTCATATATAAAATATATGTAGTAAATACTTTATAGTCATTTATCTATGCTCATATGAAAATTATTAATTTGTTTATTATTAAAAATTATATATAAAATAAATGTAATAAGTATTTTACTGTAATTTTGTCCGTATCCCAAATTACTAATTTGTCCATTATTAAGAATCATATATAAAATAGATGTAGTAAATACTTTACGGACACATTGTCTGTCTCCTTTATTCCCAATCCTCTGATGCACATAGTTTTTAATAATTGGATTCATCATTATTAAATAAATAATAATAATTATAATAATCTTGTCCAGCAAATTAATTTTAGTTACTTTTCATTATCATGTAATTAAGTCACATTTAATTTAAATACTATTAGATATTAATTATATTTGATTTTTATATCTTACTATATATAAAAAACTATGCCAAATTATCTGACTTATTAATTATTTTGCTCATTATAGTTAATTTATTTATTATAGATAAATTATCTTGTTTTTTTTATTATACCTTCATATTATTTTTTTATTAAATTATTTATGTCTTGATAGAATTGAACTTCTAACTAATAAATTAAAATATTAGATATTGGACTCCACGTAATTAATGTGCATAGTTACATAATTATCTGTTTTTTTTCCATTAATATATCTTATATATAATTATTAAATATTTGACTCATAATTAATCGTGGATCGGATTAAAAAAAGTTATCCTATATTATTACCTTGCAGGAAATAGAACAATAGTTGTAGAGGTCAGGCTCGCCCAATCTTCTCCTGCAGACATCACAAACTCCATTGTTTGATCGAGGACCACTGTGGGAGAGGATTCAGAGATAACAACAAGCGTTTGTTGCATTTAAATGGCTTCGACCCAGAAGTACACACTAATTACTGTAGTATTATAATCACAAATTAATACACAATAATTATAGTCAATAAATATTATTATTTTGGGGAGGAAGAAAATGTTCTCAAAATAAATTCCAGCGATGAAAAGTTACATCACATTGATTTCTGTTTAAAGAAAAAAAAAAAACAAACAAAAGGTATTGTAATTTCTAATTTTTTCCTTGTAATTCACGTATCAATTAGCTCATCTAAGTGAAATAAAATATAAATATATTCTATTTCGCCCTGACCATACCTCTTTTTAAGTCTAACTATTTCGACCCCAAATGTAGCAAGAAGTAATATCTGATTTTTTATATATATACAATATGGTTAGTTAGTCCTAATAAAAATATAATTTTAATTAATGAATTATTAATACTATTCACTAATAAATTAAATTATTAAATGATAGAATTGATCCAATTAACTAATATAATCAGTTTGATTTTTCAGTAAATTTGTCTGTCCCCTCTATTTCCACTTTTATATATAGTATGACTAGTTTTTCATTATTGTATCTTGCATGTATTATTAGATATTAGAATCATAATTAATCATCATTTATGGTCATTTTGCCCATCCCCAAATTAATAATTTATCAATTATTAAGAATCATATATAAAATAGAGATAGTAAATACTTTATAATTATTTTATCTGTCATTTCTTATTTTCAATCATCCATGTGCGATATACGTGATTTTTAATAATTTGACTTATTTTTAGTACTATTAAATAAATAATAATAATAATAATCTTGTCCAGCAAATTAATTTTAGTTATGTAATTAAGTCACATTTAATTTAAATATTAATGATTGTTAATTATATTTGATTCTTATATTTTATGAAAAAGTAAATTATATTATACTATGCACATAAATTTTAAAAACTTAGCTGATTATATATATGATTAAAATTAATTAATTATTGAACTATATCAAAATTATTAAGAAATTATAATTTCTTAAATAATTTATAAGAATTGTATTCAGTATTTTGAAATTCATCATAAAAATTACGTGTATGGTTATAATTTAGTTTATATTTACCTTTATATAAATTTAATATGTCAGTAAAACCATTATTATTAAATGACAATATGCTATCATTATTTTTTTTACTGTGCCTTCCTAATATTTTTATTAAATTATTTTTTTCTTTTTAATATTAATTATATATTTTTTATATATAAAACATAGTTATCTAGTTTTAATAGAATTAGACTTTTAATTAATATTCATTAATAAATTAAATTATTAAATGATAAAATTAACCAAATTAATTAATACAATTAAATTGGTTTTTTAGTAAATTTGTCTATCCTCCCTATTCTCACTTTTATATATGTTAGTTTTCATTAATGTGTTTTGCACGTGATTATTAGATATTGGACTCATCATTAATCACCATTTGGCTTTTATATAATTTTTTATTAATTTATTTCTTTTTATTATTGTATTTAATTCATAGTGAATTATAATAATGTATGTTTATCTCAAATTCCATCAAAATACTAATTTGTTCATTATTAATAATCTTATATAAAATAAAGGTAGTAAGTATTTTATATTTATTTTATCTGTCACTTTATATTCATTTTGTTTGTCTCTCTATGTGATGCATGTAGTTTTTGGATTCATCATTATTAAATAAATAATAATAATCTTGTCTAGCATGTAATTAAATCACATTTAATTTAAATACTAATGATTGTTAATTATATTTGATTTTTATATCATACTATATATAAAAAACCACACCAAATTATAAATAATAATAATAAATTAATGTTAGTTACTTTTAATTATCATGGAATTAGTCATATTTAATTTAAATACCAATGGTTGTTAATTATTTTGATTCTTATATCATAATTGCTTCATTAATTATCTTGCCTATTATAATTACTAATTTATTTACTATATACAAATTATATTGTTCATTATATTTTTTTAATCAAGAAAGAATTATTGAGCTATAAGTAACAAAAATAGAATTTGGTCCTAGCAATTCATAATGTAATCAATCTTGATTAGCAATAGCAATGGTAGCTAAAATTCCGTTTGATATTGACAATAGAATAGTAGAAACAGCTAAATTTTTTTGTCTTAATATTATATTTTATTATATTCTTATTTATTGTATTTTCATTAATTATAAATATTATTTTTATTAATATAATATTATTTAAAATATAAAATTGATTTTATATTATTTATAACTTAACCCTTTTAATTTTGTGAAAAATCAAATATAAAAAATATTATTTTAATTCCGTGTTTAAAAAAGTATATTTTGAACAATTTTTTTTTAATTTTAAAATTATTTTTAGAGAAAAATATATAAATAAATATTTATTATATTTATCTTTTTTATATATATGAAATATAATTATTTAGTCTTAATAGAATTGAACTTATAATTAATGAATTATTAATATTATTTACTAGTAAATTAAATTATTAAAAGATAAAATTAATACAATTAACTAATATAATCAGATTGCTTTTTCAGTAAATTTGTGTCTTCCATTCTCTCTTTTATATATAATATGATTATAATACGATATGTATGGTAAAAAACATCTTATGGTCCTTGAAACAAAGACACATTACAATCATTGGTAATTAGGGAGTCAATGTGTATTAAAGCACATTAGGTCCCTGAATTATTATCCTTTTTCTATTGAATCCTTGATTGGACCCAACACGTGGTAAAATAAAGAGAAAAGTTAAAAAAAAAAAAAACTATATATGGTTTCACACTTTTATAATTTTAATTACGAGATTTTATGAGCCAAAAAGCATCTTGTAATTTGTGTTAATTAGTAATTTTAAGTTTTTTTTTTCATAATAATGTTAGAAAATGCTAAAATGGTATTGATGAGTAACATTTGTAATTTCAAGTACATTGAGTTAGTACTTATTTTGTTACACATTAACACCAACTCAATATTTTTTAATATTATTATGGTAAAAAAAACTTAAATTTACTAATAGTACAAATCACAATACCCTTTTTTTACTCGAAAAAAATTTCGTACTTAAAATTGCAAAAGAATATAAAATCACATATGTTTTTTTTGAACTTTTCCAAAATAAATATTTAGAGATGTAATAGAACACAATAAAAATTCAGGGTCTAAATATAAAAAGCATATACAAGGACCAAATATATCTTTTTCCTTAATGTATCGATATACAACGAAGTCCATTAGGATTTAGATGCATTTGATTGAGAGGTGGCAGTATGCTTCAGACGCTTTCGTCGATACCTCCATGCAACTTGAATCAGTGTAGCAGCTCGAGCTCTCCAATATGGAGATTCATACCTACCAGAAGGCATAATTAATGTAAATTTGTCAACAAGAACAAAGGGTCACTTGAATAAACAATGGTATAATAGAACTGATAAAAAAAGGGCCTGCATCTCAATTAGACAATTTAGACGAATGCCAGAGAAATTTTTATCTTCACAGTTTTTCAAGCAATCAAAACAAGCCTGAAACCATGAGGTATCGTCCATTATCAAATTATGGTCCCTCCAACTTTAGATATGTTGAATTATAATAATGTTGCTTCAAGCTCCGAAATCCCAGCAATATAATTCTAAATTTGCATGAAATTACCATCTTTTAAATAAACTGGAATCCTGAAATTTAGCTGAAAAGTATTGCTGCACCTGTAAGACTAATCTTCTTCTAAGTCAACAATGGTCCCTTTATATATATACAACATATACGTTTATGTTTTTGTTTACTACTTAAGTTGTTGGTAATAATTCACTATAACTCTTGTATACCCTTCTTGGAGATTGTTGGGACAACAAAATCGAACACAAAAATCTGTTTTTAGCATAAATTTACAGGAGTGTATTCAATTGGGATTTTAAAAGATGTTTATAGACTTTTTTTAAGTCAATGACTTTTACAGAGTCTAAGTTTTTAATGAGTTTTACTGAGTTTATAAATTTGTTAATGACTTTTATAGACTTTATGAAAAAGTCTATTAAAATCTTACGAGAAAGTAAAAAACTTTTGCAAGGATTTTGTATATATAGAATTATATAAAAATCTTTAAAAATCTAATGTTTATAAAAGTCATTGACTTTTCGAATACCACCTTACTTTTATAGTCTTTATAAATACTCATTGAATATCATCTTACTTTTATAAATTTTTTTAAAGTTTTTAAAAATTTTAATTGAATATCACCTTACTTTTATAGACTTTTTTTAAGTTTTTAAAAATCCTAATTGAATACCTCATGACTTTTATAAAGTTTTTATAAATCCTAATTGAATACCACTTGACTTTTTAAATTTATTAAAATCTTAATTGAATAGGTATTTTAACAATAGTTAGGTGACAATGGTTAAGGATAGGGGCTGTATAATTTGGAAATTATATTATTCAAGTGAATATGTAAATATATATGCTATTTGATTGTGGGTTATAACTTGAGTTTTAAGTAGGATTTGTACATAGTAAGCATGAAAGGCATATATTCTCATTTAAGGCTAGCTAATACTCTTCTAGTACTCAGAGATAAAGAATATGTCAATTTAAAAGAAGAGCATGAAGAAGATGAAGGTGAAACAGAAAGTGGAAATGATCATGAATTTGAATACGATGATGAAGAAGATTATATTGAGCTTGATGATGATGAGTAGTTGGTTGATAGATTATTTAGGGATTAGGAGTATTGCTCTTTAGTAAGGGTAGGGTAGGATCATAATTTAAATATGAATACTCTTTAATATCTTCATCCAAAATTATTTTTTAGAAAAATAGCTGCTTTATAATTAAAAACCTATTATTTTCTTTCTATAATTCAAACCCTAATCTTCATAGTTCCTTTCATTTTAGCCCCTCTATTAGGTTTCACTCATATCTTAGTGAAAACCTAACATTGACATAGGGTTAGGACCCACATTTGAGAGCCATTTTTCTGTCTTCATCTCCTTCTCTTCTCTCTCTCCAAACTATGAAAATGTAGGTCCCAAAGTATTTTCACATTGGAACATGGAAATTTAGATAAGAGAGATGGAGAGAAGAGCTAAGAAATGAGAGTCTCAACAGAATGTCCACGTCAGATTTTAAGGAAAAAGCTCTTATAAAAATAAAGAAGCTTGGATATCAGTCTTTTTCTCTTGCAAAGAAAACAAGAATAAGATTTTAATTGAAAAAGCAGCAAAATGTTAGTTTCTTTTTTCAATTAATTTTCCATAATATTTATTTGGAGTTAAGAAAACATTGATGCTAAATTTATGCATATCTTATGTCATGAGTGTCAGACTGTGACCTTATCATATAACCTTCGTTGCCTTAAATTACAAAGTTTCACCTTAAATTTATTTTTTAATCTCACGTTCATCATGCATGCGCACCTTGGCCTCAATTTTCTTTGACACAGTTCACCTATTGCATCAGTAGATATAACAAATTCACCTTTTCTGCTTGTTTCACTACATTTTCTCAATTTGTTTCCTGAGCAAATAGATTCATATAAGGATTTTGTCTTGGGATTCTTCCAGAAAATTTTCTTGCAATTCCTTCTGTTCTTATCTTATGTGTCCCTATAAAGACAATTTATTTTAATTATTTGCCCAAACTAGGAAAGCCAAACCGCTACCAGAGGTAAGGGCTGTTTTTTGAAACAAGAGGTAAGGGCTGTTGAAGAATGATCCAAAAATTAAAATAATATTTTAATTTAAATTTATTTTAATATTTTATTTTATTGTTAATGTCCCATTTTATTGCAAGTAGTGGAATAGTGTGTATGTGTCAATTAGTGGTTTGTTATTAGTAGTGGAGTGATGTATGTAATTAGAGGTTTATTGTTAGTAGTGGAATGGGTCGAAATTGATAGGGAAGTCACTCTATTACCGGTTAATCCAACCTTGCCCCAAATTAAGAGTTATAGTGAAGAAAAAGCCACGAAGTTCGAAGCAACATTTATCTTTTTTCTTCTATTTTTGTAACTATTTTCAGCAACATCATGTCCTATGAAACTCCGAAAGAAATTTGGGATTTGCTAAAAGATGAGTATTTGGGAAGTAACCAAGATTGATGCAAGTTTTGAATCTCAAAAGAGAATTTGGGGTTCAAAAAATGAAGGAATCTGAAGAGTTCAAGGAGTATGTAAACAAGTTTATGACAATTATTAACAAAATTCATTTGTTTGGTGAAAAATTTATTAACAATCAAATTGTTAAAGAAATTCTTGTTAGTTTGCCTGAGAAGTTTGAGTCAAAAATCTCTTCACTTGAAGATTTCAAAGATCTATCGAAAATTTTAGTTGGAAAGCTAGTCAATGCTTTGCAAGCTATGGAGCAATGAAGAGCAATTAGGGATGAGAATGGAGGAAGCTTTCATAGCCAAGACGGTGAACAAGCCACCATTAGAGAAAGGAAAATTTGCAGCATGTGGTGTATGCAAAAACAACCATGATGAAAAATATTGAAGACAAAAAGGTAAACCACAATGTTACCATCACAAAAAATTTGGACATATTTAAAGATATTCTATGTTTCTTGGACATGGGTATGGGTACCTAAATACAGGTATATACATGAGGTTTGCCTCCTTGTTTTTTAAAATTTTGGGTACTTGGGTACGACTAAAAAGTACCCAAAATTAGGATATGGGTACAAGGATACGTGCCTATATATAAAAATGTAAATATTATAAGGCCTTGATCTTGGTTGAGAATATAGAAACACTCAACATGATTCTAAATTTGATACAAACTCTTTTTGATCTCCTTGAATTTTATCATTTCTTTTTTATGTAATTTTATCTTCAAGTAAATCTTCTTGAACAAAAGCTTTTCTCATATTTACATGGAACAACTATCTGATAAAATTTAATAGCAAGCTGCGGGTATAGTATTAGGAAAAATCAAGAGTACCTACATTTAAAGTTAAGGGTTCGGTACGTAACCCATACTCATATCAGTGTCATACCCGAACGGTATAGGTACTTCTTCAAAAATAAACTTTCTGAGTAACATAGAAGATATTGCAGGTTTAAAAAATGAAAAATGAGCAAACAAATGTGGCACAAGAAGAAAGACTTTTTTAGACAATTGGAGAGTAGTGCTCCAAGAAAAATTAATGGCATGAGGTTGGTGAGAAGTGCATCAACAAGTTGAAGAGAAGTTCTTCACAAGGTTTGATGAGTAATGCATCAATTGTTGCAAAGAAGTGCTCCATCACAAATCAATTAGAAGTGTTAATTTTTAAATCATGAAAGAGTATTGAAGAATAATTCAAAAATTAACAAATTAGGATTTTAATTTAAATTAATTTTAGTACTTTATTTTATTGTTATAGTGGAGTAGTGTATGTTAGTGTTTTATTGTTAGTAGTTTGGTAATGTATGTAGTGGCAAGTGGAGTAGTGGATAATGTGCCTATATAAGCATTACAACAATTTGTTTCATGTACATAGAATTTGAGAATTCAACTCAATGAAGTTTTATTGTTTTTCTTTCTCTAAAATTCCAATAAGAGCTTCTCTTAGCGATGCAATAGGATCTGGATTTGTCTACAGATAATGATATGTCTACAAAACTCAATGAAGTTCTATTGTTTTTCTTCCTAGTGCATTTCCCTCCCCTTTTTTCTCAACAACATTTGTTTTTTAACCAAAAAAAAACATAAGAATTAAAAAAAAAATTGATTTCTAATTCTGAATACTTTGTGCAATTAAACAAATAATATATAAGAAAAATATCAGGGAAGATTATCCCAGGGTAAAGATTCTTAACTATTGTTTCTAATAATGAAAGAAGAATTGGGACAGAAAAAACCTTATGGCTCCTTGAACTCGCGGATTCCGCAAGTTTCTTGCAAAGAGAATTGTTACTTCTTCAAGATCTGCAGCATGAAGTGAAAATGCTTCCACATTTGTTAAGCATCTGACTGTCCTGCTGCTAAGCAATCGTTGTCCAGGAATCTTGATTTTCCTTCCATCTGTAGAGACAAAAAAGTTTCTCCAAAATGTTTAATTTTATTTTTGGTTTATCTTTGATATGCCTTGGGCATGCAAGGTAGATACCATCCTGAAAACACATAGACCCATAACACCTCATTGTGCTGGGACTTTCCAGTATCTTCAAATCCAAATATAATAGAATTTCCAGATTTCAAAATACCAAGTCTCCCCTTAGAAATGGTACTACTGTACCCAAAATGTATGATTTAATTCATGTGCTTCTTATGGTGCACCAAATATACTGATAATCACATGTTTGGTTAATTGATAATTTAAAGAAGTCTGAAATTGCAAGATAGGCTGCATGTAGAGAGTTAATTAAGCATAAGTATACCTTCGCTAATTGAAGAATGCTCAAGACACCAAGTGAGAAGTTCCTCACCACAGACATTGCCTTCAGATAAAGGAATTACAGTTCCATCTTCTCCTATGCTTTCCAGTTTTCCTCGGACGATAAAAACCATCTTCTTAACTAGACCACCTCGGCACAGAACTAGACTACTCTCGATGAATATCTTTTGTTTAAGCCTCTCAAAAATGGCATCCAAGACATGATTATCCATCAAGCCGAAAATCCAGATCTGCAAAATCACATATGTTTCAATTTTTAGAAAATTCATAACAAGCTAATGCAATGTAAATGATCGTGAATTAATTAAAACATTATTTAGGCTAGGAATGTTATGATGAAATTATGGCTCCCAGATCTCAATCAACTTTGGAATTTTATGCCTTTGTGTTGAGTGGCAAAGAGAAATTTGCCCAAAATAACACTCAAAACTTGGGCAGCCATGAACTGTTTTCAGAAATGTCAACACCATTTTATTTTGGACGAATCAACTTTTCTGATAATGTCCTATGGCTCTATCTATTTGGTACTAGTATAACTCTACCACCTTCAACCAGCTAACGTTCATGAAACCACAAGAATCAATAAAGATTCATACAAACCATCAAAATACAAAATGAATTTTCATAAGGATCTGAATGCAAAAGGTAAATTGAGGACAGACTTGCGATAATTAACAAAACATTTTTCCCATGGCTCTATCTATTTGGTACTACCATAACTCTACCACCTTCAACCAGCTAACATTCATGAAACCACAAGAATCAATAAAGATTCATACAAACCATCAAAATACAAAATGAATTTTCATAAGGATCTGAATGCAAAAAGTAAATTAAGGACAAACTTACAATAATTAACAAGACAATTTTCCCTGCTGCTGTTCATTTTCAAATGATGCATACCTTCCCTCGACAAACACAGGGTAAGGATGGAGACACCTTAATCAATAACTTGAAATAATATTTATATTCAAGAAGATTTAAGTGTTAATTCAGCTAAACTATTTAACGTCCATTTCTTAATCTTTTGTCCATTCTACTTAATCTGTATCATTCTTCCTTACTAGCCTAAATGCCCAAAATATAAATTCACACAGGCAACAAAGCCCTAATGTACTAGGAAGTTATCAAATCCTAAGGATCAGAATTATTCAATACTTCCTCTGTCCCAAATTGATAGGCTTGCTTTCCTTTTTGGTTTATCCCAAAAAGATAGCTCAATTTCCTTTCTAAGATTACAATTATTTGTTGATCCTCTATAATGTACATATTTAATGTGTCTTTGTTATCCACAAATAAGAGTTGTCATTTCATAACTTTCTAATATTACTCCTACATTAGGCAAAAAGTAAAATTCTAACAGTATTATCTGTATTTTATTAATTTGTGTGAAAAAAAGAAGTAAACCTATCAATTTGGGATAGAGGGAGTATAATTTATTGAGCAATAAGCATGGAATGCGTGGAAGGAGTATATTCTATAACTATGTAAGATATTCCAAATCTCACTTTCTTAACAAATTTGAAGAGATGTCTTCTTATATCTCTTTGGAGGTCTTCTGGCAAATTCTCCAAGAGCATTTCTTCATTTACTCCTCTCGATGCAGCCCAATTATACTTCTCAGCTTCTAACACTTTCCTACATTACAGCAATTGTATGGATCATTAAGCAAACAACTATTGCATATTGAGATGATATAAAGTTTGTCATGGGAAACACTTCAAATAATTTCTGCATCAAAATGACATCCACCATATCTAAACAGTAATTTTTTTTAGTGGTTTGATTATTATTTTTTTTTTAAAAATGGAGAAAAAGTTTGTCATGATACTTATGATGAATATGCTAAATACCAAAATTTTCTGAAATATCAGCCTAGTCAACCAACTCGGTCACTACTATTGTCGAATCAGGTAAATCCGATACATGTCTTGTATCTTTGTCTTCCAAATGGGTAATAAATTTTGGTGCCACAGATCATATGACAGGTAATTCTAATTAGTTTTCTACATTTTAGAAACACACATCTACCTCTAATGTTACTTTGGCATATGGATCCGCGATGTATGTCCTTAGGTCTGACACTATTATTCCTATTATGGCACTTTCTTTGTCATCCGTTTTTAGTTTACCTCAGTTATTTTTTAATTTAATTTTTGTCAGCAAAATTACTTGTACTTTAAACTGTTCAGTCTCATTCTTTTTTAATTATTGTGTTTCAAGATCTTGCGATAAAGGAGATTATTGACAAGGGACATGAATCTGGTGGACTTTACATTCTTGATACAAAAATACTGAGATACATAGTCTGTTCTGGAGTAGTCACCCCTTTTGAAGCCTATTGTAGGTTTGGTCATCCCTCTCTTTTTGTGCTGAAGAAACTTTGTCCTTAGTTTCAAAATCTATCTTGGATTGTGAGTTGTGTCAATTTGCAAAACATCATCATCTTAATTCAAGTCCAGGAGTCAATAAAAGAGCTAATGCTCTTTTTGAGTTAGTTCATTCAGATGTTTGGGGTCCTTATCCTGTCACATCCAAATCAGGGTTTAGGTATTTTGTTACATTTGTTGATGATGTAGGAGTAATATTATATGACAATGTTATATTTAATGAATGATCGATCTGAGGTATTTTCTCATTTTTCTGCTTTTTGTATTGAAATTAAGATTCAATTTTGTGTCTTTGTTCAAACTTTGCGAAGTGACGATGCTAAAGAATATTTATCTGCCACTTTTCAAAATTACATGCTTCAACATGGTATTCATTAGATTTCTTATGTTGATACATTATCTCAAAATGGAGTTGCTGAATGGAAAAATAAACACATTCTAGAAACTGCAAGGGCATTATGATTCCAAATGAAGGTTCCAAAATGTTTTTGTGCATATGCTGTCTCTACAGCTTGTTGTTTAATTAATCGAATGTCCTCATCAGTTCTTAATGGTGAGACACCTTATCAGGTCATCTTTCCAAATAAAGCACTATTTCCCATTGAACTTAGGATATTTGGGTGTACTTGTTTTGTTCGGAATATTTGTCTACATATTACCAAATTAGATCATAAATCTCTTAAATGTATTTTCCTTGGGTATTCTCATGTCCAAAAAGGATATTGGTGTTATTGTCCTACTCTTAACAAATATATTGTTTCAGTTGATGTCACCTTAGAAAATATCACATTCTCTTCAGTTGCATTTTATACAATTCAAGGGGAGGATGATGATTGGTTAATCTATACTGTTACATGTTCAGTTCCTAATCCTGGTGAGTCTGTTATTGATCAACCTAAGCCTCCTATAGTACAAGTTTATTCTTGGCGAACTTCTCCTTCAGAACCATATCCTGAGCCAGCTACACCTGCTCCTTTGTCGTCAAATCTAGTTCTTCAGTCTGTACATCAAAATAACCTTTCAATTACTCTTCGAAAAGGTAAACGTCAATGTACTTATCCTGTTTCTTCTTTCATGTCTTATAACCATCTGTCATATTCATCTTATTCTTCTATTGCCTCTTTGGATTCCATTTCTGTTCCTAAAACTATTCATTAGGCATTATCTCACCTTGGTTGGCATCATGCTATACTTGAGGAAATGAATGCCTTAGAAGAAAATGGTACTTGGTCTTTGATGAATTTACCTCCAGAGAAGAAAGCAATTGGCTGTAAATGGGTAGTTGTACTAAAAGTTAATCTTGATGGCTCCACTGCACATTTGAGAGCTCGTTAGGTTTCTAAAGGATATGCCCAAACTTATGGTATTAATTATTCAGACACTTTTTCTCATGTTGCCAGACTTACATCTGTCAGATTATTATCTCTATGATAGCCACTTATGATTGGCCATTGCATCAACTGGATATCAAAAATATTTTTCTTCATGGTGATATTTAAGAAGAGGTTTATATGGAGCAACCGTTGGGCTTTGTTGCTCAAGGGGAGTCTGAGAAGGTATGTTGCCCTTATAAATATTTGTATGGACTCAAACAAAGTCCTCATTCTTGGTATGGAAAGTTTAGCCAAATTGTTGGGAAGTTTTGAATGAAGAAAAGTCAGACTTAGTATTCTACAAAAAGTCAGCAGATGACATTATTTTGCTAGTAGTATATGTGGATGACATTGTCATTATTGGTAGTGACACAACATGTATTTTATCTCTTAAATCATTTCTTCATAGCTAATTTCATACTAAAGATTTTGGGATGTTTAAATACTTCTTAGGTGTTGAGGTAAAGAGAAGTAAAAAGGGAATCTTCTTATCTCAAAGAAATATGTACTTGATTTATTGTCTAAAACAGGAAAATTGGGAGCTAAGCCATGTAGTACTCCAATTATTCCTAATTTGCAACTCACAAAAGAAGGAGAATTGTTTGAGGATCCCGAGAGATATGGAAGGTTGGTTAGAAAGCTCAACTATCTTACTGTTACTCGTCCAGATATTGCATACTCAGTTAGTATTGTGAGTCAGTATATGTCTTCAACTATTCATCATTAGGCAGCAACAGAACAAATAGTGTTATTTAAAAAGAACACCTGGACAAAACATTTTGTATGGCAATCACGGTCATACTATGATTGAGTTTTTTTTATGCTGATTGGGCAGGATCTAAGGATGACAAGAAGTCTACTTCAGGTTATTGTGTTCGTAGGCGAGAATTTAGTTTTATGGAAAAGCAAAAAGCAGATTGTTGTCTCAGTGCAGAATCAAAATTTCGTGCTATGACACAATCTGTATGTGAAATTATATGGATATATTAGCTTCTGATTGAAGTAGGTCTTAAAACTTCGGTACTAGCTAAGCTATGGTATGATAATTAGGCTGCTCTTCACATTGCATCCAACCAAGTTTTTCATGAACGAACAAAGATAATTGAGATTGATTGCCACTTTATTCGAGAAAAGATTCAACAAGGTCTAATATCCATTGGTTATATTAAGACAGGAGAATAACTGGGAGACATTTTTACGAAACCTCTTAATGGGGTTGGAGTTAAGTATTCTTGTAACAAGCTGGACATGATCAATATCTATGCTTCAGTTTGAGAGGAAATGTTACATAATAGGAATTGATATGAAATAGGAATGTATATATTATAGTATCTGTAATTTAGGCAAGTGAATATTTTGTTTCCTATTTTACAAATACGTGTATTATGTTCTTCAATGAAATATCAAAATTCCTCAAATACTTTGCTGTTTACAAAAATATCTATTCTAATGTAGCACAACTGTATAAGCTCTATATCGTATAAAACATCATCATATCATTTTAAATTAATGCTCTTGTACTAAGCAAAAGGCAGATTGCCTTCCTATGTTCGTTAAAACAGGAAGAGGGGGAGGGTGGGGGTAGCAAATGTTGAGTTTATAAGGGTGCACCTTCTTAGTTTTTGTGGCAAACGCCGACGGCTCATCCACTGCTCAACATCTCGATGTCTTAATGACATTTCCAACCTCCTATATGACGGAAAAATAGTAATGAAACAAATAGTTACTTTTTTTAAACTAAAGAAGAACTTAAAAAAAAAAGTGAAATGACATTCAATGAACAAAAAAAATTCAATACACATGAACTACATCATAATTAGAAGATCGAGTACATGTTAATTATGGAATTTTGTTCTCAAGATGTTATTGTGGCCTCTATAAAATATTTACTACATTTTTATTTTTAATTGGAAACAAATGGATAATAGCTTATGCCAGTGGAAAAATCTCAAATATCATCCAAAGGAATTACATGAAGAACCTAAATAGTGCATTCTCCTCTTCGATTACGTTAAAATTAAGAAACAAATTTGACATGACATGCCATGTGTGGACAAATGCACCTAATTTTTTATTATCAAAACCTTCAAGAATTTTCAGCAAAAACTATTGAATAATAACATTAGATTCATATCTAGGTTAGTTAAAACTTGGACAAATGCCCACTAAAAATTTACAATCTAAAAGGGCAGTGGGTAGCGTATATAGATTCAATGCAATTCATACACTCTAATCAGTGGCAGATATATAAATTTTGAATTGTGGGTCCGTATACATAGGAAAATTTTAATTATAAAAATACACATGTGATAATAAAATAATAAAAAAAATATTTTTTATAACATTCCTCTACGAATTTTCATATTTTAGAAATGGGAGAAATTACAAAAAAAAAATTTTGAACTTTGCAAAATATTCCAATTATATCCAATTCTAACAAAATTCTATTTAAATTATATTAACTTTCATTTTTGAAACAAATATAGTTTCGGTAAGCACTAAATCAGTCTCAAAACCTTGCTAATATTTTCATAGATTGACTAAATGAAAAATGGTCACGAAAGTGGATTAAATATACATACTGGATTAAATATATCCAATTATAATTGGATAATTCTAGAGCACTTGCTATTCAATCTAATTATTTAATCAAGCCAGCATATTTGATCCACATCAATGCCAACTATTCGATTCGGATCAATCCACGTAAGTGCTAGTTAGGTTTGGAGATTGGTTTTGTCCTACCGAATCTATATTTGTTTCAAAAATGAAAGTTCATATAATTTAAATAGATTTTTTTTGAATTGGATATAATTATGAAATTCGACGAAGTTCATGAATTTTGTTTTTGTAATTTTCCCTTGAAAATAATACATCACTGCATATTTACTAACTCTATTAAATATATCTTTTTCAATATATGTCACTAAACAATCATTCAATCAATAATTACTCATTTTTTCATCAGTTTTTTTTTTTTATAAATAATTAGAAAAAAAGTAGAGTTTTCTAAATTTTGTTGAGGTCCACTTTATTTTTTAATGATATTCATATATAATATCATACCTATTATATAGTTTTTGAGAAATTTATGGGGTCCAGTGACCCCACAAATTTGTTCTTGCATCCACCCCTGAATCTAATGAAGTATTTACTTTAAAAGGCATGAAAACAATACATTTGAAGCAATAAAAAATCAGAGAAGAAAAAATGTAAGCAACACAGCTGAATAAAATCAAGTGGATATTTAAAAAACAGTTATCGTATATCACTATCAGTTTTGACAAAAAAGTTTTACCTCCGAACAAGAGCCTGGAGAAAGTTCTGGATGTTTCCTATAAGAAAAGCAAAGAGCAATAGGCCAAGTCCAATAATGGCCATTGTGAAAAGGACTTCCCAAACAAAATAACTTGGTATCTGATTTCCAGCAAGAGTACTGATTTGCTTCATATAAAGGAAAAATTGGGTACACATATGTCAACAGTAAATAAAAGTATAGCTTATGGAATTGACAATAGAATTGACTAAAAGACTATGGCGACAATTATCGTCAGAAATGATTCTAATATCCAAGTATATCACTCCAAATCAAAACAAAAGCCAGAAGGTAATATTTTTATAAGATATTGTCCTATTATATCTATGACCAACAAAAAATCAAAGCCCATGTTTGCAATCCAACTCAAGATTTTCTTCTTTTACCAAATTCCAAGCAGAACTAGTGAGATAATGATGCATATGAAGACTTCCAGCTTGTGATGGTATCTGAATCATCTTAGAATCTATTTTTAAGCTTTCCCTTTTTTTCCCAAACAATTGAATCTGATAACCTGCAAATGATTGCAGATTTCAGACAC
Source organism: Balakata baccata (assembly GCA_949630135.1). NCBI lineage: Eukaryota > Viridiplantae > Streptophyta > Magnoliopsida > Malpighiales > Euphorbiaceae > Balakata > Balakata baccata. The sequence goes on from CATIWF010034503.1 coordinate 20,771, forward strand.
CAAATCTTGTTTTTTCCTCTCCAAATTGAGACATGAAAATAAAGTTTTTAAACTATATAACTGTTTCAATGTAAATACCAGCCACACAACCTGTCCTATGTCATTAAGTTCATTGAAAATTTAGCCACAAACTCTTCCATTTTGTTAACATTAGTTTTGATGATGGTACAAGAAGGAATAAGAAATGATAAGACCTAGGGATGAGTTATCTCTAATTTGTGAGTTTAATGACAGTGGAAAACAAAGGACAAATTATCCCTTCAAACCCCAATTTGCTACCTTCTCAAAATTGAGAAAAATTAAGAGTAATCCCTCCTTCACTTTAACTAAAGCTATTTTGCGCTTAAAATCCTTTCCTATCCCCTGAAGCATTCAGACTCAGATAATTAGTTAATCTCTCATTTCCTTTCTTTCCATATTGCATGTATCAACTATTATCCTTTCCTTTCCTTATAAACTTGAAATTCAGAGCATAAAGTAAATCTTGCCCAGTAAAGCGTTCTATATGTAAAATCAATTATATCAAAGCAACATCTAAGCAAGTGGATTGGGCAAACTCAAAATCAGATAAAAGTCTTAGTGCAGACTTATTTAAGAGAATCCTGCAACCAGGATCTTATGTCTGTAGGTGGTAACGTTGCAACCAAGTTGAGTAGATAAGCATAGTAATCGAAAGCTAAGGTTAAAGGCCAAGATTAAAACATTAAGTTCCTGCAACTTTGACAAAAACTTTAAAAAAAAAAAAAATACATGGTTCCCAAAATCTAACAATGAAGTAAGGAGTAATGTCCTTGGAATAAGTTTTTGTTATGCTTCACTTTACCATAAGATACTGATCAACCAAAAACCAAAAGACGGCCCTGTGTGGCACCCTTATGTGCAAAAATAAAACTGAAAATTACAAAACAACCCAAATGAGAATTAATGGTTTCAGTTTCTTATGTCTAAAAAAAGGATAGAAGTTGCAAACAGATCTTTCTGTCAAATATTTTTTGGTTATAATTAGGATACAAGTATGACAAATGTATACATTCACATTAAAACTGCTTGAAGAATATACGTAAACACATAAACTTGCAAGAATATCAGTTACAAGTTAATCCAAGATACTATTAGAGAAAAATGCATGATAAACGTTAAACTATTAAAAAATATTTTATTTTGCAAAGAAAAAAAAACTAATACAGAGGATACAAAACAAGGTATCCTCCTAACCTGATCAGCACAAAAGAAACTCAAACAAGAAGAGTAAGATTATCATAAAGATGATTAGCAGAAAAAGACACTATCTGTTGGTTACCTGGAATCCCCAAAACAATGAGTATATATATTTGGTAACAAAGCTGTGCTTTGTTGTCAGGTTGACAGCTTGGATATAGATTCCATATGAAAAACCTTCTTCGGTGAAACACGCGGTAGCATTTTCATTTTTAGTCCAGTTTTTCCAATTTAGGTTGGAATTGAATTTTGCAATATTCCCATGTCCACAGTCTATGAAATCCGTACACATTGCAATGCTAGATTTCTTGCAGGCATCACGAAGACAATGATTCACCCTCTTCGTCAAGAATGGGTGACAGAAATCAGATAATGAGTTAAGTCATTTGAATATCATCACTCCTGCATTGTATAGTTAATGAAGGCAAAGCGCACACACCCACACCCCATGTGCAGACATGGATACAAGCAAATGAGTGCATGCGCCCACATACATCATCCTACTAAAAATGTCATGCAGCTATATCAAATATAAATAATAATTTATTTATTCCTTTAAAAGAACATGTAACAACTGAGCATTTAAATTTATGCACAAGCATTCACACCTATAAACCAAACAATGGCAACTCAATATATACAACCGCTCTAAAACAACCAAATCCAATAAAAGATTGGTGCTGAAAAAAAGTTCCAAAAAATAAGACATAAAAAAGAGAGAAATGTTTTAAATGTTAGAATATTTCCTCTATATTGCAACAAGGGTGACGTGTGATAAGAAGATATCAAAGAAAGTGAAAGAAAGTTCTATAGAATGCAATTAGGCCAGCTACGCTATATATCAGCTATGAATGTTGCAAAAATTGGATGCTAAGATGGATATGTGGGGATACAAGATTGGACAAGATAAGAAACTGTTGGAAAAGGAGAAATACTTCTTTTATGTATTTCTTAAATCATTACAAAGAAATATACAAGTTTATATAGAACTTCAATCCTAGAATCAAGGAATAAAAAAGGAAGAAAATAAAAAGAGGCAATAAATCACTAACTTTCCTATACTCCCTCTCACGTTGGTGCATAGATATTAATTATGCCCAACTTGCTTATAAAATGCTCAAAATTATGCCTTGGAAGCCTCTTGATCAGGATGTCTGATGTCTATTGACTAGACAAAACAAATAGTAGACAAATAGTTTCAGCTTCAAGTTTTTCTTTGATAAAGTGCCGATCAATCTCAATATGCTTTGTCCTATCGTGCTTTGGACATGATTGTGAGCTGTACTTATTGCAGCCTTATTATCACAATACAGCTTCAGAGGAAGTTCCACATTCTTCTTAAGCTCATTGAGAATTTTTGTAACCATAGTTACTCACAAATTCCTTGAGTCATCGCTCTAAATTCAGCTTTTGCACTACTTTGAGCAACAACACTTTATTTCTTACTTCGCCAAGTAACCAAGTTCCCCCAAATAAAAGTACAATACCCAAAAGTGGATCTCCTGTCAGTTACTGAGCTAGCCCAATCCGCATCTATAAATACTTCAATAATCTTTTGTTAGTCTTCCTAAAAAAACAAACTTTTTCCAGGAGTAGATTTTCAAATATCTCAGAATCCGGTATACCGCCTCAAGATGTTCTTTATAACGTACATGCATAAATTGACTCACAACACTGACTGAAAAAGCAATATCTGCTAGAGTATGAGACAAGTAAATCAATTTCCCAACCAATTTCTGGTATCTACTAGTATCCATAGGAAAACTTCCTTTTTCCCAAAGTTTCACAGTAGGATTCATAGGAGTTTCAGTAGGTCTACAACCACTCATCTCAAAGTTTCTTTAATCTTTTCATTTCAACCACATCATCGCCCGTGAGATTAATATCATCAACATAGACTATTAACACAACTTTTCCTTCAAAAGAGATTTTGAAAAACAAGTTATGGTCAGCTTGTCCCTGAGAATATCCTTGTTTTTTTACAGATTGTGTGAACTTTTCAAATTAAGCTCTCAGGGATTGTTTGAAACCGTATAATGATCTTTTTAGTTTACACACTTTGGAACTAAATTTCTCTTCAAAACCTGGTGGACTATCCATGTACACTTCTTCATCCAAGTCTCCATTTAGAAATGCATTTTTCACATCTAATTGCTGCAAAAGTTAATCCAAATTAGTAGCAATAGATAAAAGTACCTTTACCATATTCAATTTTGCAAAAGGAGCAAAAGTTTCAGAGTAATCTATGCCATATGTCTGGGTGAATCCCTTGGCTACTAATCGAGCCTTGTATCTCTCTACTGAACCATCAGAGTTATATTTCATAGTGAAGACCCATTTAGAACCTACAGTTGTCTTCCTTATTGGCAATGCCATGACGCTCCAAGTACTGTTCTTCTCAAGAGCTCTGATCTCTTCAAGTATTGCTTCGTTCCACTTTGGAATTTCTAGAGCCTCCTGTACATTGCTAGAAATTTCTACACTAGACAATTTAGATGTAAATGCAGTAAGAGATGGAGATAAATTTGAGTATGACACAAATTTAGATAAGAGATATCTAGTACATGATTTGACTCCTTTGCGAAGGGCTATAGGGATCAAAATTAGAAGTTTCAGGAAGAGAACAGAAATTACCTCCACTAGATTCAGATTGTTGATTTGTCCTTAGCTCGGATTCATGATTGTATTGAAGAGCCAATTCGTCTTTCCTTTGCTTATGGTTCTTCTTCGAGTAAACAATCCCTTTCCAAGTTTAGTCACATTCTGTGAATCTATTGCTTGTTGTTATAGTATTATCATGTTGTGATACTATAGTAGGTTGTCCTTTGCTTTCATTTTCCAATGATCGTTGTTCAAAAATTTGATTTTCAGATGTAGGCCCAAATGTAGAAGGAACATTACTCGTAGTAAGAGGAATTTCAACACATAACTCTTGGCCATTTATTGTAGGTGCATTGGACTCAGGATCTTGAGAAACAACCACATCGTAAAAAAAAAAAAAAAATCATCACAAGAGTTGACAAAAGAATCTTCCTTACAAGTCTCCCCCTGAAGATGAATATCCTTAAAAAACAGTTGTTTTTCAAAAAATGTGACATCCATTGTGACAAAAAAATTTTTTGATACTGAATCAAAACATTTATAACCTTTCGAATGTGGAGAATAACCAACGAAAACACATTTTATAGCTCTAGGTTCGAATTTGCTAATTTTCTTATATTCATGGACAAAAGTTGTGCATCCAAAAACTTTTAGAGGGAGATCTGTAGAAAGTTTGACAAGAGAAAAAATTGTTGTGAACACTTAGAAAGGAGTTTGGTATTGCAAAACTTTGGAAGATATTCTATTTATTAAGTATGATGCAGTCAAAATAGCTTCTCCCTACAAATATTTAGGAACTTTAGTAATAAAAAGTAATGCACAAGCCACCTCCAATAAATGTTTATTTTTCCTTTTAGCAACTCCATTCTATTGAGGTGTATCGATACAATAACTGTGATGAATGATCCATTTTTCCAGAAAAAAATTTTCCAATATCATATTGAAATATTCTTTTCCATTATCACTTCTGAAAATTAGTATATTAGTTTGAAACTGAGTTTGCATCATATTGTAAAAGTTTTTGAAAGCCTTTTCAACTTTTGATTTTTCTTTCAATAGAAATACCCAATAAAGTCGAGTATGATCATCAATAAAAGTAAAACCATTTCTTACTAGATAGTGTACTTATCTTGTTTGGACCTCAAACATCACTGTGAATCATAGTGAATGATTTTGATGGTTTGTATGGTTGTGAAGGAAAAAAAGTGCGATGATATTTTGCAAACTCACATATTTCACAATGAAACAAGGATGGATCTTTATTATCAAATAACTTTGGAAATAAATGTTTTAAATATCTAAAACTAGGATGACCTAACCTAAAATTCCATAACATAACATCTTTATTAGCAATAGAAATAGATTCGAAACAGGTACTTATTTGGTAGGATTGTCGCCCAGACTCAGAACCATCCTCAAAAAAATAAAGTCCTTCATTTTGTCTAGTACTGTCAATCATCATCCTTCAGATCAAATCCTAAAACACACAATGAGTTGGAAAAAAAATAGCTTGACAATTTTGATCATGAATGAGCTTACTAATAGACAACAAATTACAAGAGAGCTTGGGAACATGAAGAACAACATGAAGAGTAAGAAATGAGGACACTATAATGGAACCTTTTCCTGCAATGGCTAAAAGAGAGTCATCTGCAATTTTAATTTTTGATTTTTTGCACAAGAATTATATGAAGAAAAAAGGCTTGACAATCCAGCCGTATGATCAGTTGCACCTGAATCAATGATCCAAGCATCATTAAAATTACACTGATAAGAGTAGTTTGCAAATAGTTACCTTTTTGAGCCAAGTAACAAGGAGTTTTTTTAGACTCAAGAGCTTGTACAGTTGGTCTATTTCTTCCTTAATAAAAGGAAATGAACTTGAAGAAAATTGCTACTCTAGATCTGAGACAATCTGAAATGCGCAACCTCCTCCACTAGATTTCTTTTTCATATTTTTTGGTTTGCCATGAATTTTCCAGCATGTTTCTCTAGATGCAGGTGAATCACTGCTGGTTGAACCAGTAAGTTATTTTCCAGTGATTGTTGCTTGCCATTCGTATGAAGGAGAAAAATCAACACAGCCAAACAAAAAAAAAGGTTAGACAAGGTCGGAAAAATAGAACCTCAAAAAAAGGTCATTGGAGGACAGCTCATGCGCTGGCACTGTTGTCGAAGGAAATTTCACTGGAGGACTGGTCGGCATTCGGCACTTCCTCTAGTGTAGGAGGTGAGAGCTTAAACTCTCTTAATTAGGTTGGGTATTAAAACCTTAGAGAACAGAATTTTTAGGTAGAAGAAAGAGGCTAGTAACCCAGCTCTAATACCATATTGAAAAAGGAGAAATACTTCTTTTCTGTATTTCTTAAATCATTACAAAGAAATATACAAATTTATACAGAACTTCTATCCTAAAATCAATGAATAAAAAAGGAAAAAAATAAAAAGCAGAAATATTCTAAATAGAAAATAAATCACAAAGAGAAAATATTCTAAATAGGAAATAAATTCCTGATTTTTCCTATAGAAACGAATGCATCCAACAGAAGATGCATGTGGCACATATTGTTGACATAATAAGGGAAGGATGTTTAAGATTGTATGGGTATGTATTACATAGATCCACAGATGTCCCAGTTTGGAGATGCGATAAATTAGTTGAAGCGGTAGGAAGAAGGGTAGAGGTGGGCCTAGGATCACGTGGAGCAAAATAATGTGTAAGGATTTACAATCACTTGATATTGAGGCTGAACTAGCCTTGGACAGAGGGATTTGGAGATAGAGAATCCATATAGTCCACCCAATCTAGTATCGGATTAAGGTTTAGTTGTTGTATTGGAATATTGACATCAATGGTAACCATCAGTAAAACAATATGATGGCATTTATTTCATCAGCCATTTATTAATACTCCATTTTAGAAGATTGGTTTTTGATAAAAACCAATTGCTCAACAAGCATTTACATAATAGGAATCATTGATCAAGTCTATAAGTATTTTTAATGTTTATATGATTCTGTCATGGAACTTAACTTTGAAAAAGATAACATGTAAGACCTAATTCACTACTTGCATCATATATTTCAAATCAACATCACATCGTGAAATTAAAGGAGAAATAGAAAATATAGTTGCATCTATTTTCAGATTAATGGTTATTATTATTGCTACCGTATTTCATCACATCTACTCCTTTGTGGTAAAATACAGAACTAATGGACAAACAATATGCTCAAAAACTAAAGATTATAAATGATTGCATAACAAGAGTCTATCGAAGTTTATAAACTTGGAAGAGAAGTAGAAAAATAACAAGACAAGCATGTAGTTAAACATAATATGTTATGCCCACCTGCAACCCAAATAGATACCAGCATGACCCAACAACATGCCCAGATAACATGAAGGTGAGCAGATTTATGAAAAAGTTGGCCCATGCAGTCTCAAATATGAAGCCCATCGGAGACACCCCAACAAGAAGAGGTAAAAACCTATACAGCCTGGGTATGTATTGGACAAGAACTGCTGCTAGTAAGAGGTTTTTGGCATAATTTGCTCCAGATGTTGCCATATCATCTGGCAGGATTAGTAATATAATAATCTGCACATGATAACCATAAACATGTAGACAAACTCAGAAAATCACTTTTTGAAAAAGTTATTGAAACTGCAGAGATTATATAAAAAAACCACGCAAATTATCCAACATATTGCAGATATCTGAAAAAAAGTTAAAGGAGTTCGAACAGTGTAAGAGTTGAGAATATTACTCCAAGCACTTAACACTGTAATGAATTGGCTCAATTAAGCAACTTCGAATAGTTGAGAAGTATAATTGAATTCAATTGAAACAGGGCAAAAGATTGAAGTGTGTATGATCCAAAAGCCTAAACCTCGGTACTTCAATAACTTGATATTCTAATATCAACATATGGAAGCAAAAGTCTGAATCATAACATGAGGTCATTGAGGGAAAAAAAAAAGGCAAATAACCATGCAAGATGAAGAATGAAACTAAATAATCACATTAGATGAAGAATCCTACTCACTTGAGGAAGTGGCAATACAATAAATAAGTCAATAGCAAAATATCCACAAAGGTAGTGCACAGCAATTTTTTTTGGATGGTCAACTAATTCTCCAGCACCAACCACTCTAGACTCTGGAGCAACATAAGCCAATCTAAACTACAAAAAACAAAAGAAAATGATATTGATGTAATTAATTTTTTTTAAATAAAGAAATTACTACAAAGAAATCCAAATGCTGAATACAATAATTTTGATGTTAAATATACAAGGAGAAAACTCCTTTAATCCTTAAAAGTAGGAAAGAAATTGTATAATCATATAAAGAAGACTCTGTTACAAGATTATAGGCTAATTATAAGATGTAAATATGTATTATTAGCCTAAATAGGAATTAGCTTGGTTATAGGAATTAGTTTGATTTTCTTCCTATTTTGGTCTCTACAAAGTTGTATATATATGTACTCTTTCATAGTGAAATACACAATCAAATTCTCTCAATCATTTGTCTTCATCATGGTATCAGAGCCTTAGGGTATTTTTAGAAACAAATTTGGGTTTTATTTTTTCTTGCCCTAGAGAGCAAAAGTTTTGCGTCAATATTTTACAGTGACTTTAGTATGTCATTGCCGGCCTTAGAAGAGCACCACCTGCCGATCGGTGCTAGCCCAAAATCCGGTGATCAGAATCCTAACACCGGTTTTCTCTCCAAATATCGCCTCGATCTTAGTGTTTGTTCACTGTTGGTAAATTAGGAAAGACATGATTTTAAGAATAAAATCCTATAATCAAGGACAGATCTGTTATTTCCTTGATTATAGGGATTCCATATTTAATTATTTGATTATTTCCTTTATTGTAGGGATTCTAGAGCTTTTATTCTTCTATAAATATGTAACCTATTTTTCTGTCAAAATAAGAGAAAATGATTCAAATTTTTCTTCTACATGGTATCAGAGCCCTAGGTTTGGCCATGGATTACAAAGCTACTATGGTCGGCTTTAGGTCAACGTCTTCTGAAGGTAGTAGCGCTATGACGTCTTCAGAGGGAATAGGAAACTCAGTAGCTGTTTCTCTGCCTGACAATTCCCTACAAATCACCATTCATAAGTTGAATGTCAAAAATTACCTTGAATGGTCCCAGTCCGTAAGGTTAGTAATAGATGGCAAAGGAAAATTAGGTTATTTGAATGGTGAAGTGAAACCGCCAGCCACGAATGATCCTAAATATAGGCAGTGGAGGTCAGAGAACTCAATGGTGACAGCCTGGTTGATCAACTCTATAGAACCAGCTATCGGCAAACCCTTCATATTTCTTCCAACAACATGTGATGTGTGTAATGCTGTAAAAGAAACATATTCAGATTTGGATAATCATTCACAACTATATGAACTGAACACTAGAATGTGGAAAATGCAGCAGAGAGATTGTGAAGTTACTACATATTATAATGACATGATAGTTGTTTGGCAGGAATTGGATTTATTTGAAGAAGAGGAATGGGAAAACGCAGGTGATAGTACCTGGTACAAAAAGAAAATAGAAAGAAGTAGAGTATTTGTTTTTTTGGCAGGTTTAAATAAAGAACTTGATGAAGTTCAGGGACGCATATTGGGGCGGAAACCATTGCCCTTTTTACGGGAAGTGTTCTCTGAAGTACGTAGGGAAGAAGCTCGACAACAAGTGATATTAAAAAACGATATTGGTGCAAAACCAAAGAGTGAAAGATCTGCACTTGTGGCTCGAAGTGCTGAGATTGGAGGAGATAGACGTGGGGGAAAGACTAGACCTTGGTGTGACCATTGTCGAAAGCCATGACATACTCGTGAAACCTGCTGGAAGTTACATGGTAAACCTACAAATGGAAAGAAGAAATCAGGTGGTGATAACAAGTCAGGGGAATGCTCAAGCATTTCAAGTGAGTAATTCAGATTTAGGGCATCAATCAATCTCAGAATCTCTTCTCTTCACAAAGGAACAATTAGAGCATTTATATAAAATATTTCAATCTAGTTCTTTGGGAAATTCTTCTATTCCATCTTGTTCTATTGCTCAGTCAAGTATTTCCTCTATTGCAACCATTGTGTCTTCAAAGTTTTCTAGCGCTTGGATATTAGTCAAGTATTTCCACATCAGGCTACTGTGTCTTTGTTGGAGAAAATTTGGTTTCATGGAAGAGTAAAAAGCAAAATGTTGTATCACACTCAAGTGTTGAATCAGAATATCGGGCCATGGCACAATCTATATGTGAGATTATGTGGATATGTCAACTCATGATTGAGGTGGGTCTCAAGATTACAGTACCAACAAAGTTGTGGTGTGATAACCAAGCCGCTCTTCATATTGCTTCTAATATGTTTTCCACAAACGAACAAAACGTATTGAGATCGACTGCCACTTCGTTCGGGAGAAACTACAGCAAGGTTTGATCTCCACAGGATATGTGAAGACAAGAGAACAATTGGGAGAGCTTTTCACTAAAGCTTTAAATGGGACTCAAGTTGAATATCTTTGTAACAAGTTGGGCATGATTAATATCTATGCTATAGCTTAAGGGGAAGTGTTACAGAATATAATATCCTAATTAGATAATCCCCTAATTAGTAGTATCAAATATCCTAATTAAATAATCCCCTAATTAGTGGTTGTAAATATCCTAATTAGTATAGTTGTCTTATTAGCATTCCATCTTTGTATATAAATATGTAACGCTTGTAGCAATAAAAAAAGAAATATATATTCTCATATCTCTGTTTTTATATGTATACATCAGTGTGGTGTGAGACCTTTTGTATTACAAGTTTTGTTTTTCCCTCTTGGTGACTGGTATAATTTTGAGTATTTTGTTTGATTATTTTGACAAATATGGAGGAAAAGTTTGTCATGATATCTGCAGATGAATATGCTAAATATCAAAATTTTTTGAAATCTCAACTTAGTCAGTTTACTTCTGTCACTATTATCATTGAATTAGGTAAACCTAATACATGTCTTGTGTCTTCCTCTTCCAAATGGATCATTGATTCCAGTGCCACATACCACATGACAGGTAATTCTAGTTTGTTTTCTATCTTTTAAAAATACGCATCTACCTTTAATGTTACTTTAGCAGATGAATCTACATCGTCTATTCTTGGGTCTGACACAATTATTCCTACTCCAACACTTCTTTGTCATCTGTTTTTAGTTTACCTCAGCTATCTTTCAATTTAATTTCTGTTAGCAAACTTACTCGTTCCTTAAACTGTTATGTCTCATTCTTTTCTGATTATTGTGTATTTAAGGATCTTGCAACGAAGTAGGTAATTGGTAAAGGACATGAGTCTGAGAGTCTTTACATCCTTGATACAAAAGTGTCGAGATCCATAGCTTGTTCTGGAATAGTCAACCCATTTGAAGCACACATTGTAGGTTCGGTCATCTCTCTCTTTCTGTGTTAAAGAAATTTTGTTTTCAGTTTGAAAGTACGTGCTCATTAGATTATGAGTTATGTCAATTTGCAAAATATCATCATCTTAGTTCAAGTTCAAGAGTCAATAGATGAGCTAGTGCTCGTTTTGAGTTAGTACATTCAGATGTCTGAAGTCCTTGTCCTGTTATATCCAAACCAGAATTTCAAAATTTTGTTACATTTGTTAATGATTATTCTTGAATAACATGGTTATACTTAATGAAAAATCATTCAGAGGTAATTTCTCATTTTTTTACTTTTTGTGCTAAAATTAAGACCCAATTCGATATCTCTGTTCAAACTTTGAGAAGTGGCAATGTTAAAGAATATTTGTCTATCATTTCAAAATGGAGTTGCTGAGCGGAAAAATAAACACTTTCTAGAAATTGTAAGAGCATTATTGTTCCAAATGAAGGTTACTAAATGTTTTTGGGCAGACGATGTCTCTACAACTTGTTTTTTGATTAATCGGATGTCATCGTCTATTCCTAATGGTGAGACACCTTATCATGTTCTTTTTCCAGATAAAACATTATTTCCTATTGAACCTATAATCTTTGGATGTACTTGCTTTGTTCGGGATGTTTGCTCTCATGTCACATAATTAGATCCCAAAATCTCTGAAGTATATTTTTCTTGGATATTCCCGTGTCCAAAAGGGGTATAGGTGTTATTGTCCTACTCTTAATAGGTATCTTGTTTCAGCTGATGTCACCTTTTTTTAGGACACTCCATTTTTTTCATCTCCATCTTATACAAGTTAGGAGGATGGTGATTTGTTAATCTATATAATTACATCTTCAGTTTTTAATCATGTTGAGTCTATCTTTGCTCATCCTAAGCCTCCTATAGTGCAAGTATATACCCTAAGAACGACTCCCTCAAAACCATGTCATGTGCCAGCTGCACTTGCTCCTTCGTTGTCAGATCCAATCCCTCAATCTGTTAATCCAGATGATCTTCCCATTGCTCTTCGAAAAGGTAAACGTCAATGTACTTATCCTATTTCATCTTTTATGTTTTATAGTCATTTATCATCATTATCTTGCACTTTTATTACTTCTCTAGATTCAATTTCTATTCCTAAATCTATTCATGAAGCACTGTCTCATCTTGGTTGGCGTCAGACTATGATTGAGGAAATGAATGCCTTAGAAGATAATGGTACTTGGACTTTAATGAATTTACCTATAGGAAAGAAAGCAATCAACTGTAAATAGGTGTTTGTAGTAAAATTTAATCCTGATGGATCAGTTGCACGTCTGAAAGCTCACTTGGATGCTAAAGGATATGCCCAAACATATGGTGTAGATTATTCTGACACTTTTTCTCCTGTTGCTAAGCTTACATCTGTCAGATTATTTATCTCTATGGCTACCACTTATAATTGGCCATTGTATTAACTGGACATCAAAAATGTTTATTTTCATGGTGATATTCAGGAAGAGATTTATTGAGAGCAACCACCTGGCTTTGTTGCTCAGGGGGAGTTTGGAAAGGTATGTCGTCTTTGTAAATCATTGTATGGGCTCAACCATTCTGTATTCTACAAAAAGTTTGCAGATGACATTATTCTATTGAGAAGTTTGGAATGAGAAAAAATCAGTCTAACCATTCTGTATTCTATAGAAAGTCTGCAGATGACATTATTCTTTTAGTAGTGTATATGGATGACATTGTCATTACTGTTAGTGACGCTACAGGTATCTCATCTCTTAAATCATTTCTTCAAGGTCAGTTTCATACTAAAGAGTTGGAGATGTTGAAATACTTTCTGGGTATTGAAGTGAACAGAAGCAAAAAGAGAATCTTCTTGTCTCAAAGAAAATATGTGCTTGATTTGTTGTCTAAAACAGGAAAATTGGGGGCTAAACCGTGCAACACTCCAATGGTTCCTAATTTGCAACTGACAAAAGAAGGAGAATTGTTTGAGGATCCTAAGAGGTATAGAAGATTAGTTGGAAAGCTCAACTATATTATTGTGACCCGTCCAGATATTGCATATTCAGTTAATGTTCTAAGTCAATACATGTCTTCCCCAACTATTCATCATTGGAGGACAGTGGAACAAATATTGTGTTATTTAAAAGGAGCACTTGAGAGATGCATTTTATATAGCAATCATGGTCATACTAGAATTGAGTGTTTTTCTGATGCTGATTAGGCTGGATCTAAGGATGACAGGAGATCTACTTCAGGCTATTGTGTATTCGTAGCCGGAAATTTGGTTTCATAGAACAGCAAAAAGCAATTTGTTGTCTCACGTTCGAGTGCAGAATCAGAACATCGGGCTATGACACAATCTGTATGTGAAATTATATTGATATACCAGCTCCTTGCTAAAGTAGGTCTCAAGTCTTCGATACCAGCTAAGCTATGGTGTGATAATCAGGCAGCTCTTCACATTGCATCCAATCTGATATTTCATGAACTAACAAATCGAAATTGATTGTCATTTTATTTGTGAAAAGATTCAGCGAGGTCTAATTTCTACAACATATGTGAGAATTGGAGAGCAGTTAAGAGATATCTTTACAAAGGCTCTTAATAGAGCTCGTATTTCTTATATTTGTAACAAGCTGGGCATGATTGACATTTATGCTCCAACTTGAGGGGGAATGTTACAAGATTATAGGTTATATTATAGGATGTAAATATGTATTATTAGCCTAAATAGAAATTAACTTGATTTTCTCCCTATTTTGGTCTATATAAAGTTGTATATATATGTGTACTTTTTCATAGTGAAATACACAATCAAATTCTCTCAATTCTTTGTCTTCATCAGACTCAAAGTAATAATTTTCTCAAAATTATGCGTTAAGTCAAAGTAGGAAATACAAAATCAAGCTAAAATTTTCTCTATGGTTTCACATTTCTTATGCATTTATTGGTTACCTTTGGCTTTTGAATCCAAATGGAATTTTTTTTTCCTCAAAATTAGTGTATATTGATGAATATAGAACATCAAGTGACATTTATTGCATTGCATGATGACTCTGATAGTCTTAGGCTTTTAGCAAGAAGTACACATCCTAGATTTAAATATATATATATATATATATATAAACAAGCAAACCAACAAATAATAGACGACATATACAAGGAGCTAAAAGAATTGTGCACCTGAAGAAGTATGTTCAATAAGTATATGAAATCAGTCACGCTCCTAAATACAACAATTGTTGTAGTCATGGGTTGATTAATAACTAAGCACTTATTATCCTGCATAAAAAAAGAAAAAAAAAAGTTAAATATTAATATTCCAATGAGGACAGAAAAATTAAAGTAATTTACCAATGTAGTGCTATCTGAGCACAAAATGCCTAGACAACAGGATATTTCCTTCCCCAACAATAAAAATAGGACAAGGAAAAAAAAAACAAAAAGACAACGGAAAAACAAAAAAAGAAAAAGCATTAGCAAAAAGAAAAGCAACAAGAAATTCCCATATGGAGGCAAGAAAGTTTTTTTATGTTAGGATATTATTCACAATCTCAAGCTAGATATTTTGGAGATCTAACATAATATTGTTAAAAGGAATTTTGTAATACACTTGGTGTAATTTACACCAAGTGCTTTAGAACTATTAAATCATCAATTTTTAATCTCACCCATTGATTTTCAATAGCTGATATTATAAGTTGATGATCCAATAGTTCTAAACTATAGGTGTAAATTACACCGGGTACACCACAAAAGCCCTTTAATGTCAATACATGTAGTCGTGAAGTCTCATATCACATGTCCATTTATGTAAAGTTCCTTCCAATTACATGATGCCCTTAAAAATATTGAAAATCCATCAATTTAAAGACAGCTTTGTAGAGAAAATTATAATAGCACCAACCAAGTCTAATATAGACATCCGTATAAGCCAAATGACCATCAAAAGAATGACAATAACTAATATTATTTTTCCTCTAAACCCCACAAAGAAAAGGTTATCACGGAAATCGCTAATCAAACACCCCTTGTCGTGTAATTAGAATCTATATGTACTATAAAGCCAGACCTCAGAAATTGTTAAACACAAGTTTAACATGTGGCAATACCTTAAGTTGACACAATTCTCTCTCTTGATACATCATAGTTATTTTGTCTCCAATTGCCACTTGGATTTCCTACTCTCTTTCACTTCTCTCTCTCTCAATTTAATGTACCCTTTAGTTAGTTTTTCTTTTCTTTTTTTTTTTTTTCAAAATAAATGACTTGCTTTCTGCACATGAAGCGAATGGCCATGTAAGGTTCAACAGCATAAAAGCAAGTCCACGTCTCCAAAATACACAACATCGAATTTCAAAAGAAACATGAAGCCAAAAAACTTGAAAACCATCAAAGTCTTACAGAATGACCAAAGCCAACTGGAATAACAACTTTTAAACAAGGATAACCTCAACTATTTGAGCATTATATCTTGAAATAAACTACCAGACTGATATGGGTAAGACAAGTTAAGGACACTAGATTTATGTAATTTTTTTTTTTATCTTACATAATTATTAATCAAAATAATTTATTGACTTTTTCTTATCAAAACAAAAATTTTTAACTTTTGTTCTATAAACTTTCTTCCAAAGTTATATAACTACCTCAATTACATCAAATTTTGAAAAGGCAGTAAGATATATTTCCAAACATTTTTTTAAATTTAGAGAAAGAAGATAGGGAAGTGTAGAATAAAGTCTGAAAATATCAGCTTGATTATTCCCTGAAGCTAGATTTAGATTTATACTAAATGAAAAATACAAATAGGAAATATACAATTTAACTGCTAATGCTAATTTACAGCCACATTATATGCCTAGAATTACAATTCTTAAAACTGAAATCTAGCCTAGAATTATGTATGTCATAACACTCCCCCTCAAGCTAAAAAGTATGCATCATATGCTTCTAGCTTGTTAATATATTCAATCTGTGGTCCACTTAGCTTTAGAGAGAATATTTGTGAACTAATCATTTGAATTGACAAAACTAGTAAATGCAGCCTAATTGAATCTTATGTCTGACAAAATAATCATCTATCTCTATATATATTGTCTTTTAATGGAAGATCAGGTATGAAGAAATATGTAGTACCACTTGATTATGACAAATCAATTTCATTGCGCTGATATTTCCACACCTTAATTCTTGAAGTAGTTGTCATAAGTAAATAAGTCTACAAGTAACTAATGTCATGGCTCGATATTCTGCTTTTGCACTTAATCGTGCTATAACATCTTGCTTTTTACATTTCCATAATGTTATATTCCCCTAATAAGAACACAATATCTTGAGGTGGATCATCTATTTGAGGGAGAACCGACCCAATTAACATATGAATACCCAACAATCTGTGTATGTCCTCTATCTTCATATAATAAACCTTGTTCTAGACCTCCCTTGATATCTCTAAAGGATGTGTAATATGCATTTTATTGAATGTCATATGAAGCTTGAAGAAACTAACTGACCACACTCAATGTGAAAAAAATATTTAGGCATGTGATAATAAGATAATTGAGTTTTCCCTACATTCTCAATTACTAAGAAGGGTCTTTCAATGTCTCTCCCTCCCCGTGTCCTAGAACAAGTTTAACATTTGGATCCACAGGGTTTCCAAAGGTTTGCAATCCAACATCCCTATCTCTTCCAAAATATCTAAGACATTTCCTTTGTGAAATAGTAAAACCTATATTTGATGTGTCACCTTAATGCCTAGAAAAAATTTCAAGTTTCCCAAATCTTTAGTTTGAAAAGGGACTGAAGGATGTTTGAGTTGAGTGATTCCTTCAAGATCATCACCTGTTAAGACAATATCATCCACATACACCATTAGGTAAATACATTTTCCATGGATTGTATGATGATAGAATATTGAACAATCAACTTTACTTCTATGCATCCCAAATTGCTAAACAATAGTACTGAACTATATAAATCATGCTCTTAGAGACTATTTTAAACCATAAAGATATTTCCACAATAGGTAAACTAACCCATATATACTCGCTCAATCAAATCTTCATGTAGGAAAACATGTCCAGTTGGTAAATAGTCCAATGATGCATGATAGCAAGAGAAATAAGAATTCGAATAGAGGTAATTTTTGCAATTGGAGAGAAAGTGTCCCCATAATCAAGGGCCATAGATCTGAGTGTACCCTTTCGCAACTTAACAAACTTTCAAGCAACCTATTTTACTGTCAAGACTAACTTTGACTGTATATATCCAGCAACACCTAACTACATATTTACCAAATGGTAATGGAACTAGCTCTCAAGTATTATTAGCATGAAGAGTGGTCATTTCCTTAACTATCTCTTGTTGCCAACCTCAATGAGCTACTGCTTCACTAACAGTTTTTGGAATAGAGGATAAATTGGAGATAAAAGCATAGTATGAAGGTTTTACAGACAATGATAACTCAAAAAATTGTAAATAGGATGAGAATTACAAGAAGAACGAATACATTTTCTAATAGCAATAGGTGGAGTGGGTCTTCTGTTTGAGGCATGGTTGGTGTTGGAGAAGCTGGTGGTGTAGGAGATGAGTCACTAGGAGAACATATTTGTTCCATATTGTTAGGCCCCCCCATACAAGTCACGTACTCTCATTGAAAGGGCATAAATGGTAAAGTAGTGCTAGGTGGAGAAAGTTATTTTGGAGCTGGTGAATATTTTGTTTGCATGAGGATATGGTTTGTTACACCTTCAGGAGTGAGCCTTTTTTCATAATAAAAAGAGAATTTTGTTGGGAAAGAGGATATGGAAGAATTGTGTAAATAGTGAGAAGAGCTGAGAGACTCTTGAATTCTCTCAGTATTTCCCTTTTCAATATGTTCTTTCCTTTATTTAGAAATTAAAACTACAATTGTCTTCCTTTCTTTCTCTTGTTGCAATGTATTGTCGAATTCTTGTGGCTTGGTTGTTTGGTTGATTGCAAGTGAAGATACACGAATCCTATCAATTGATATCAGAGTAGTGAGATCTTGAATGGAGACAATGAGCCAAAACACAAGAAAATGAATGGAAAATCGAGTGGAAGAGGTAGAAGAAAAGCTAGGAAAGCTGAGAGGTTCAAAAATTGATAGTTCGAATGGATAAGTTGGATAAATTGGATGTGGAAAAGCTCAATGGCACTATCCAGCGATTCTCGCTGATTGAAGACAGACTTATGTCCATTCTTAGGCATCTAAACCTCAACCAATGCCATGATGAGGTCATCATTCAAGAGCCCATAGCTGAACTCACTGACAATGCCTTTGTTATTGCTGGGGTTGATAAAGGCAAAGCAGCTATAGGTAAAAAACCATGAAAATAGGGGAATCATTTAAGTTAGCCGTCCTATGGCAATGGCAAGAACTCTTACTCTGCAAGCTGGAACTCCCCATTTTCGAAGGCTAGAACCTGGACAGATGACTTTTAAAAGCCGAATGGTATTTCGATCTTAATGGGCTTTTACCAAAAGAACAGCTGTGAGTGGTAATGATCTGTTTGGAGGGGGATGCACTTGCTTGGTATTATTATAAGGAAAATCACTGCACTTTCCGAGGATAGGAAGAGTTCAAGAAATTAATGTTAGAGCGATTCCACTATGCTTAGATGGGAAATCTCATGGAAGAGCTGTTGGCTCTCCGACAATCAACCATGGTGAGCAACTATCGACGGGATTTTGAGGTGTTCATGGCTCCTTTCCTAGATTTACCAGAATCGGTGATGGAGACAACTTTTATCAATGGGCTCAATGAAGAAATCAAGTGAGATTGTGGGAGCCTCAAGGCCTTGGCCAGATTATGAAGGTGGCCTAAATGATTGAAGACAAAAATTTAGTAGCCACCCAATGCCATTTTGAAGTCACACCTTCTGCTAAGCGATTTTGGTATTCTTCTACTGTTTCAGGTACCACTTTAATCCCTAAGACTCATATAACTCCTTCGACAGCTAAGATAAGTGCCTTCACCACATTTGCTTCATATCTTCCTTCCCATCAAACCGCACCACAAACATTGTCATCTTCATCTTCTGCTTCAATGCTTAATGACCCCCACTAAGTTCAGAAGACTAATTGAGGCAGAAATGAAAATTAAGAGGGGCAAAAGCCTCTGCTTCCAGTGTGATGAGAAATATAATTTGAGATACGTCACAATAAGGAGTTGCAAGTACTATGGATAGAGGATATAGAGCAAGAGGAGGTACCAGATGAACCACATCAAGTTCTAGAAGATGCGATTCTAGCTAAAAAATGGAAAATCTTGGAATTGTCCCTCTCATCACTGGTTAACCTCACAACTCCCTACTCATGAAGATCAAAGGACATATCAACAAGGCAATGATTTCTCATTGATTGCGGTGCTTCGCATTATTTCATTTCCTCTGCTCTCATTACTGATTTAAACTTGCCACTAACTCCTACCAGGGATTTTGGGGTAACTTTGGGCACATAAGAGCAAACTCAGACTACAAGTTTATGTCGACAGCCTTGTCTCCACCTACTAGGAGTTGATATTGTGGTTGATTTTTTCCCTCTCCCCTTAGGCAGTATTGACATGATTTTGGGGTATAAATGGTTACTATCTCTTAGAGCTACACATATGAACTAGGCTGAGTTATCTGTGGAATTTTCAAAGGGTAATCAGAAGGTACAGTTACGGGGGGATCCCTCCTTATATAAATCTCATATTTCACTTCATGCTATGGAAAGGGCTTTACTACATGAAGGGCAGGGTATCTTGTTAGAGTGTAGGCAGTTAAGTGCTTCATCCGAGGAGCTTTCTCTTGATCTCATGGTCTCTTCTTCTCCAAAAATCTCTAATTTATGAGTTCCAGGATATCTTTGAGTTACTAGCAGGATTACCTCTCTCGTGACAGGGATCATACTATTATACTGAAGGAGGGTATTGCCCCAATTTCAGTTCGTTTGTGTCGGTATCCCCATATTCAGAAGAATGAAATTGAAAGATTGGTCAAAGAGATGTTAGTCACAGGAATCATCTAGCCTAGTACTAGCCCTTTCTCAAGTCATGTATTGCTAGTTAAGAAAGATATCAGATGGCACTTCTACATTGGCTATAGGGCTTTGAATAAAGCCACAAGGCCTGACAAATTCCCTATTCATGTCATTTTCACAAAAACTGATCTTAAGTCTAGGTATTTCCATATCAGAGTGCATTTTGAATTCCTAAGACTGCTTTCCACATATACCAGAGGCACTATGAATTCCTGGTATACAGTAAGATAAAAGCTGAGCATCTCTGTTAGGTATTCTCTCTCCTCTGGTCCCATCAACTATTTGCTAACACAAACAAATGTCTTTTCTCAACCCAAGATTGAATATTTGGGCACATCATAGATGCTAAGGGTGTGTCTGCCAACCCCAACAAGATTCAGGTGATGGTAGATTGGCTTATCCCCACTTCCCTACAGGCCTTGTGGAGTTTCCCAGGCCTTAGGGGGTATTACAAACAATTTACACGTGATTATAGCAAAATTACTTGGCCTCTGACACAGTAGTTAAGGAAGGATTCTTTTCATTGGGACCCGACAGCTCAACAAGCTTTCTAGCTAGTTAAACAGGCTATGACTGAAAGTCCAGTTCTGGCACTTCCTGATTCACCAAACAGTTTGTGGTAGAAACAAATGCTTCGGGTTTGGCTTAGGAGCTGCTTAGATGCAAGAGAATCGGCCTATGACTTATTTCAGTAAAAAATTAAGCCCTACAGCTAGAAGCAAATCAGTTCATGAGCGTGAATTGATGGCTATAGTTTTTTCTACAAACAAGTGGCGTTCCTTTTAGGTGGGTCAACATTTTATTATTCGCACTTATTAGAGAAGCCTTAAGTACTTGTTACAAAAGTGCATCATTGATGGTAAGCATACTAGGTGGCTATACAAGCTAATGGGGCACGATTTGAAAATACAAAACAAACCTGGGAGCACTAATTCAGCAGCAAATGCGTTATCTCGAGTACTCGACAACATCATTCTCTCCACCCTTTTCAACTCCTGTTTTGCTAGATTTTAAACACTTATCGATTGAAGTCGCAGCAAATCCATTTTTGTCAAACATAATGCACGAAATTCAGCAAAATCCTGCATCTTATCCTCACTTTCGCCTAGAAAGGGGGCATTTGCGCTAGAAAGGCAAATTGGCTTTGCCCTCGGATTCTCCCTATATACCACTACTTTTCCATAAGTTTCATGGAGGCTTGGTATGCAACCATGTGGGAATGTATAGAACTTATGCTCGCCTTGCTACAGAATTCTATTGGAAAGGGCTTAAGAAATAGGTTCAAGACTATGTATCTACTTGTGACACTGGTTAGCAAAGCAAGCATGAGGTCATGTCTCCGATAGGGTTACTACAACCGTTACCCATACCAGACAAGATTTGGGAGGATGTTACTATGGATTTTATTGAGGGGCTAACCAAATCTCATGGATTTGATTCTATTTTGGTAGTGGTAGATCGCCTCTCAAACTCAAAGTATGCTCACTTTATTGCTCATAGACATCCTCTTACTGCTCCTATTATTGCTCAGTTCTTCATGAAAGAGGTGGTTCACTTGTATGGTATTCCCTTCAGACCAAGACAAGGCTTTTATGAGCCTGTTTTGGCAAGAGCTGTTTTCTTTGCAAGGGACGGAGCTGAAGCATATTATTGCCTATCACCCACAGACCGATGGTTAGTCGGAAGTGGTTAACCATTGTTTGGAACTTTATCTTCGCTGTTTTACCATGGACAAGGCTTCTCAGTGGCATTCCTGGTTAGCTTGGGCCGAGTATCACTAGAACACTGCTCACCCTTTATCTATGAGAATCACACCTTTTCAAGCATTATATGGTCACCCATCTCCTCCTTTGGTGTGGAATGAATAAGGGTCTGCTGTGGATACTTTCCTTAGTAACAAGGATGCCTTACTCTCTGAATTAAAACAACAGTTGCAGCATGCCCAACAAAAAAAGCAGCAATTTGCGAACCAAAAACATAAGTCAGTCACTTATGAAGGGGTGTTTGGGATTGCCGTTAAGTGTTTCAAAAGCAAGTTTGAATTTTTTTTATTTAATTGACTGATTTTTTTTTAATTTTTTATAAACTGCTAATCTCAAACCTGCTTATAGAAAAAACATATATTTACATACTTTTACCCAAAAACAATTTTCAAAACTCAAAAAAGTTAAAAATACAAAATTTTTTCCGAAAAGCGCTTTTTCAAACGTAATGCCAAACAGGCCCGAAGTAGGGGATAATGTTTATTTTAAGCTCCAGCCTTATCAACAGACCTCCTTGGCATGCCAAAAGAATGAGAAGCTGCCTCCCTATTGCTATGGGCCGTATCTCAATGAAAAGAGGATCGACCAAGTTGCTTATGTTCTCTTTTAGCATTTGCACGCATCCACAACATTTTTCATGCGAGTCAGCTTAAGAAAGCCACTGGTTCTCACCCAACATCTCCTATCATTCCTCCTACTCTCAGTTCAAAATTAGAGTTACTTGTTAAACCTTTGGAGATTCATGGGGTGCGACCTGCCCATGCTACGGGTGATACCGAGGTCTTGATTCGTTGGAAAGACCTACCAGCTTATGAAGACTCTTGGGAATTTGATACGTCCATTGCTGAACAGTTTCCATCTTTCAACCTTGAGAACAAGGTTGCTCTTTAGACTGTGGGTAATGTTAGGCCTCCCATACAAGTCACATACGTCGAAAGGGAAGAAATGGTAAAGTAGCGCCAAGTGGAGAATTAGTTATTTTGGGGCTAATGAATATTCTGTTTGCATGAGGATATGGTTTGTTACACCTTGGGGAGGGAGCCTTTTTCCTAAATAAAAAAGAAAGAGTTTTGTTAGGAGAGAGGATATGGAAGAATTTTGTGTGTGAATAGTGAGGCAAGTTGAGAGACTCGAATTATCTCTATATTTTCCCTTTTCAGTTTGTTCTTTCCTTTATTTAAAAATTAATACTACATTTGTCTTCATTTCTTTCTCTTGTTGCTGTGTATTGTTGGATTCTTGTGGCTTGGTTGTTTGGTTGATTAGAGGTGAAGATAGGTGGGTCCTATCACATACCTACAAGAGGAACATCAAGAGTATTTGTAAAAGGTCATCTAGAGTAGACTTGCTATGGTTTGGGGGATGGTGAGACATTAGAAATGGGCAGAATAGGAATTGGAAGAGCCTTTACAACACCTTTTTATTATGTTGTTTGGGGTGAGAAGTACAAGGATGTCTTAAAGTAGGTTGCATCTGCTGAGATAAAATATTTGTTAGTTGTTAGATCATTGCACTTAAAGAAGGAAAAATTACTATTTGCCCAATGTAGTTTGACATAATACACTAGCACTTAAATATATTCGAGCTTAATCAAGTCGAGTTAAGTCAATTCGATTTCGAGTCAAGCTGAGCCGAGTACACTATTTATGAAATTTTTTTAGTTGATTTGAGCTTTATCAAGTCGAACTCGTAGCTCGAATATTTTTCAAATTGAATTTCAAACAATTAATAAGAAGCTCGATTGAGTTTGAATAGTGAGTTTTTTAATCGAATTGAGCTCGAGCCTAACAATGTATAGATTCTATTTGACTCAATTACATCCCTAACCGTGAAGGGCCCAATAAGTGTCATGGGTGTGACCTCCCTTGTCAAAATAAGTACAATGGGATTTGGAGTTTTTGCCTAATTTCTTATTTAAGACAAATACGTTTGAGGTCTTATCATCGCCAATACCATAAAGAATTTCTCTTTGTTTATCCTACTCAACAAACTACATAGTTGTGCATCAATTTTAATCTGTGTAACCCTATTCTTTTCATCAATATCAGTGGCATTTCTTTCTAAATGATAATTATATCATGTCTCATAAACCATAATTCAACGGATGTAGCCCATGAAACATAATTATCATTATCTTGTAATTTAACAGTAGTAATAGCAAGAGAACCAGATATGGATGAGAAAAGGGGCTTAATAAAACCTGAAATTTGAGACATGTTAAATGAAGACCAGAATATTAGACAAAAACTGAGTTTGTCTCGAGAGTCAGAATACTAGATGGAGCTAGAACTGCAAAAGCCACTGAAGACGGAATGATTGGGCAACACTTTTAGAAGAGTTGTGTCCGAAAAGGCGGCAAGAAATGGGTTTACAGAATGATGGTGACAGCACGTGTGATCACACAACTGACTTTCCAACTATAAACTTTCTCTGAAACACCTCCAAGGAAGAGAGGCGATGAGAGAAATAAATGCTTGAAAATTAATGAGTTTTGTGAATAGGGAGAAATAGAGGAGAAAAGAAGAGAAATAGGATTAGTGGAACCACTAGTGCCATAATACCATGGTAAATTTTGAGAAATAAGAGAGGGAAGAGTAGAATGAAATCTGAAAATATCGGCTTATTTATTCCCTCAAGCTAGATGGAGATTTATATTAAATGAGAAATGTAAAATAGGAAATATACAATCTATTAGCTAATGCTAATTTACAAATACATTATATGCCTAGAATCACAATATTTATAACTGCTACAATCTCTGAAATATAGCGTAGAATCAAGTATACCAACACATTTTAACCAAAAATAAAAAATTAGACATAATTTTTTGGTTACGCATAAGTTTTCCTTAATGTTTCATATGATTTTAAAGGTCACTAGAAGTACATGATCGGAGCTAAACTTACTGCACAACCAATAAACATTTATGGTTTAGTTTCCACTATATTCCTTACAAAAAACAAATAATCCTTACCTGTTTAACAGAGAGCAAGAAGAAAAACAAAGGATCCACAAAAATTGCCACCAAGCAAGAAATGACAAAAAATTTGTTCCATTGTTGAACAACTCTTGTATGAGGATTCATAACTCCAGGAATATATGGATTTAGAAAAGATATAAATCTCCTTACCCAACCTTTGGCATCCCCATATAGAGCATTATGGAACTGGAAAAAAAGCACCCATAAAATCACAATGAAAAAACTGCATTAATATGTTAATACAGTTGCATTGTCATTATTCTAGTAAACAAAGCAAGCAGGGATATGACAAGTGTATGATCTAGCAACATCTGAATAAATATTTACAACATCAAGCAACTTAGAATATAACTCACCTAGTGGATACAAAAAGTAGTTTCTCCTACTTAAAGAAGTAGAACTTAACCATGAGATAAGTAATTAAAAACATCATATTTGGTACATAGGAAAAAAATTGTAAAAAAGAAAATTTTTAAAGAATGATAACGATGCAGTAACCAAGAAAAGGGGGATATAGATTAACAGTGATGTAAGTCTTATTTATGTTGATTTTAGTGTTTTTATTATAAATATTGAATTTACTACTGATTTGATTGTTTCCTATAATTTTTGTGTTTTGTTCCCCAAGTTAAAGGATTAATTACTTTAGTATTTCTGGAATCATACAGTGTTGCTAGCATTTTTGGGGCTTGGTGGTTTACCTCATTCATTCATAAATTGTATCCACGCCTCTTGGATTTTTCTTAGACCGAGCAATCAGGTCGAGTGAGTTGGATTCTGGTCATTTGTGGTTCGGTTCATTTCAATTTCAAATATATTGTAGGCCAGGTAATAATATGTTCAGATGGGGTTCGAGTCAGATTGCAAGTTGCACTAGCCTTCAAACCTATAAATTTTTATTCGCTTACTAATTAATTAAATAAGTAATAGAATAGAGGAAATTTCACCAAATACATAATTTTAACTTTCTCTTTCAAAATTGGAAGTAAATTTTCCTTTTTCATTTTTACCGAAAACTTTTTCAATTTTATCGAATAATTTTTCCTAATCCCTAACCCTGATTATGTGATTACACCTAAATAAGAATGGAGAGAAATTGGAGCGGAGAAGGGACGCAGTCTGCAAATTCATCAACAAGGCACCATTTTTGTTTGAAAAATCGTCAATTGCTGTTGCATCAGAGTGAAGAAAGAGAAAAAAAAGTTTGAAATTTCCTAGTCCGATAAGGTTCACACACCGTTGCTGGAGTCGGCATTAAAAGAAAACATTTCAATGCCATTGAAGCTTGTGTAGCTTATGACACGAGCTTTTTCTCTGTGCTAATAATAAACTCGTGAATGCAAGCATGATTAGAAGGTTCTTTTTCATTTTTTTTTTCTTTAAAAAAATGTTTTCCTTGTGAGATTTTTCATAAACATTGGTTGATTAGTACCAATTTCACAAAATATTGATATTTTGTGCTGATCTATAAAAATTCGTGGGATAAATGATGGAATTGAGAAAATTAATCCTTGAGACGAGTTTTTCAAACAGGATGCCTTTTTTCTTCTCATTATTCATCTCCCAAAACTCAATTTTGGGATAGGTTTCAATTTTCAGCCATTATTTTTTTTTAATTTCCAAATTAATGAAAAATCACGGGCAATTTAATTTCAAACTATTCTTCTTTTTTTGTCTGTATTGTTGATTTCTTTTTCGTTTTTATTTTTTTTGTTGAAAATCACTAAGATATCCCTAAGGTATACCGAAAGTATTCTCATAAAATTGTCAAAAGGTATACTGAAATATCTCCAATGTATTCTCCAAAAATTTCTTTTAGGGAATTTCCAAGGTATACCCAAAATATTCTCAAGGCATACCGAAATATCCCTAAGATATACTTAGGGAATTCCTTCTAGGGAATTATCAAGGAATTCCCAAGGTATACCTAAAATATCTCCAAGGTATTCCCGATGTATTTCTAAGGACTTTACCAAGATATCCCCAAAAGTATACCACATTTTTTGTTTGAGAATTTGTGATGTTGTAAATTTTGATTGAATTCTATTTTTCTTCTTCTTCTTCTTTAATTATCAATTCTTCTAGTTCTTGTTGTTCTTTTTTGGTGAAAATTGAACAAAGATATGCTTGAGATATACTAAAAATATGCTGAAGATATACCGTCTAGTCATATTTTGAGGTGATTTTGAGATTTAGGTACTATTGTAATTTTAGAAAGTTGTTTTTGGTAAACTTGAAAAAAAAAACATTGAGAGCTAGTAAAAATGAAAAATGGTATCTGCTTTTTGGTATTTATATAAAATTCCTAAATAGAATAAGTCATGTGATCGAAACTTTGTAGTTTTGAAGAGAATCAAAATTATAAATTTTTATTCTTTTGCTGATGAAAATAATAAATAATAATAACTCATGTGATCACATGTTCAAAACTATATAGTTTTAGATAAAACTACATTGTTGTAAGAAACTTAACATTATAAATTAACATTCTTAAGCTAACTATAAAGGAAAAAAAAAAGTAAATAACAAATCATGTGTTCAAAACTGCATGGTGTTAGAGAAAATTGAACATAAATTTATTATTATTATTATTTGCTACTTAAAGTGATATAATCAAATTAAAATAAAACTAGTACTTTTTGATAAAATACATAGCTTTGGAGAAAAAAAAAAGTTAAAAGTTAAAATTATAAATTTTTATTATTTTGCCAATTGAACAGTAATAAGTCATGTAAGCACAACTATATATGGCTTTGGATAAGATTACATAGTTTTGAAGAAAACTAAAACTATAAATTTGTATTCTTTTACTAATTAAAATAAAAAGTAAAAACTAATAATTATAACACCAATTTCCATAAAAAAAATCATGTAGTTTCATTTTTTGTAAAAATAATAATATTTTTTATTTTTTAACTTTTAAATACATGAATTTTCAATTTCGCATAAAATAAAGTTTTATGAGTAATTTAGTTTGACATTGATGTAACACTCCTAATTTATTTTTTTTATTTGATACTGCTAGTACATATTAGTATGTATAAATAATATTTCCTTCAAAAAGGAATATAAAGAAATTTAAAAAAATCAAGTGATCATTTTGATCCAAAATAAAATTAAAAAAAGAAAAAAAAACAAACTAAAGAGAGAGAAATGATATTGTTTTGAAATTGATTCAACAATTTGCTTCATGCAAGCCGTTTACAAAAGGAAACTCGTTTTTAAGATTTTAGCTAATGTTTGGTTCACATAATAGAATTAATAAGGAATAAAATAGCTATTCCTAAGGAATGGAATAGGCAATCAATGAAATAGTTATTCCAATTCCACAATTTGGTTCATGACTTAGAATTTCTTATTCCTATATTTGGTTCATAAGTATTGCTAAGTAGAATAAATAAAATTAAACTTAAATGACTTTAATACCCTTATAATGAATTTCATTATTAGTATCAAAATTAAATTGTAATATATACCATTTTAGCTTGTTCTACTTAAAAAAATAAACATATAATATATAAAAAAAATTAGCATGTATATTTTATTTAATTTTTTTTAAAATAATTTAAATGCATAATAAGTAATTTTTTAAAAATATTTTAAAATGTGTATATTAATCTTAAAAAATGAAAGATACAAGCACATATAACAAATAAATTCTAATAATAGTATAACAATAACAATAACAATAACAATAATAATATAAAGATAGCAGTGACGTTTATCTAAGATGACATATCCTACAAGATTAATTGAAAATCCATGTTGAACACGATAGAGAAGAATGAGGGGTAGGGGTAGTAGTGGAAATTTTCAACTCAACGTGGTAAAAAATTCATATTCTTTGATTTGGAAAGAATTTATATTCCATAACATTGTAGAATTACAATTCCATGGAATTAGAATTCCATACTTTCAAATCGAACCAAATTATGGAATACAAAATTTTATGGAATAACAATTCTATTTCATCCCTATTTCATGAACCAAACATGGTCTTAGAGTTAAATCTTCAATCAATTCCTTGTTTGTTGATTCATAAATAAATAAATTATAGTGCCAAACACCTAAATAACATTGTCACAGAGAAAAATTTCCCAGCTTAAGAAAAT
This sequence comes from Balakata baccata, assembly GCA_949630135.1. Taxonomy (NCBI): domain Eukaryota; kingdom Viridiplantae; phylum Streptophyta; class Magnoliopsida; order Malpighiales; family Euphorbiaceae; genus Balakata; species Balakata baccata. Next base: position 49,920 of record CATIWF010034503.1, read on the forward strand.
TCTAGTTTATCTTCTTAAAGCAATAAAAAAAAGGGTACAAAGAATTACCTCGGCGCCAAATATAATGGAAGTTCTTGGATGTTTCTGCTGTGCTTGTTTAAAATTGTAGTAGGTTGGGCATGTAGTGCAATAAGGGTCATTGCAAACCCCCAATTGCCCAGACCTCATTAAATGTTCATTCTTACCACTATACTTATCGTGTGTCCAGTCATGCTGATCCATCCCATTAAAAGAAGGAAATTTTTCAACCTTGGCCTCCACGACTTTGTGATCTGTTATATCATGATTTACTCCAAAAATACTCTCAGTTTTACGATTGGGATAGATTGGACCGCTCATCTGTATCATGGGGGCTTTTCTTTGACTACGCAAGGGACCAGTGTAGCCTACAAGGTTGGCTTCACTTTCACAGGATTCCATGGAATTCATAGGAATAGATATTGAAGCACTCCGAGTCCTAGAAGTAATTGCTTGGGATCGAGAATCCATATTTTCATCAAACAAATGTACATCTGATAGCATTGGCATCTCATCCTTGTCATAATTAGCCATTTCAAAAATTAAAGACCTGTAGAAGAACTACCAAACAAACTCAACATTCAAGAAAAATAAAAGACTTTGTTAAAAAAAAAAACCTTAATCTGACTTTAAGAATTAAAAAAATTAAAAAACCAAAACAGTAGAAGCAAAAATGCTTAAGCATCAATATCAACAAAAATTCCGAAAAACGGATGAGATCAAAACATCATTACAAATAAACATAGCATGCCCAAGATAAAATACAGTAGAGCAAGGTGAGATTGTGGCTCATATTTTGAGCAGGTACTGTACAGTAAAAGCTTTGGACAAAAGTCAGAAAACACATATAGTAGGGCTTCTTTCTCCTTCACATAAAAAATTCTGTCTCTTTTTCCTTCCTTTCTATCTTTTGTTCTCATATAAATGTGAGTGCGGTTTATTTTCTAACTAGATACTCAACATTGATGAAGAAGGGTCAAAGACTCAAAGCTGCCTTGACAAAGCTCCAGAACTTTCAGTCAAACACGCCATTATGGTGCTGAAGAATGAAACATAATTATTCTAGATCTTAACACCATCTGTGATGCTATGACAGGCAGCACTTAGCTTAGTGTTCTATTGCTTTTCATTGTTAATACAAGAGATACCAACTATAGCAAATTGTGAACTGAAGTACAAGAACCTTTCTCTTAGCCATTTTTACTTAAGCTTACTCTTTGTAAAGCTTTAGTTTGACTCGTTCATAGACCAATACAAAGATATATATGCACACATCATTATGCTTGTGTATAGATATCCATGTATATGTTAGATTTGTCAGTCAATATACGTGTCATATGCACAAAGGTCAACAAGTTGTATAAAGCAGTGGGGCAGTTCCATTCCATGTAGTTCCTTCATTATTCTATTTGTTCTCTATTCCTTGTGAACTACACCATTCAAAATCTCTTTCTAAATCTGTCTTTAGCAAGTCACAGACTTTCTTGCACCGTAGCAAAAAAATTTGGCTATCGATTTTAAAAATTACACCACGAAAGATTAAAACTAGTCACTGGATTTTAGTTTATGGAATGTAACAATAAAACAATGTGGCAGAGGTTAGAAAAGTTGATGTGCTAATTTCAAATATCCTGCTTTTGTTAATGCATGCACTCTATATAGCACATCACAAAATAAGGAAACTCAATGATTCCACAGTGAAACCCTAATAGATCAATCACATGAGCAAAGGGTACATGGACTTCCATGCACAAACAGGAACTGCAGGAACAGGGCCCCTGACCGACCAACAAGTTCTCTAAATGAATGGAATTCTTAATTAAGTTCTTATTTATCAAAGATTTAGACTACCTTACCATCCTAAAAGATAAAGCCATATCGATAAAAGGTCAATTAATGATAAACAAGCTAATTCCGGTCTTAATATTATACCAATTCAAAGAAACACCATGTACTGACGATGTTAGCTAATTGAAACTTATTCATTGAATAAAAACAAATGCAATGCTGATTAAACAGCTAATAACTTTTTCAAACCAAGCCTCACCAGCTGTTCAACTAAAACTCAAACTGAAGTCCTCAAGTCCAAGTTTAACATAGCATGAACAAGGAAGGTACACAATAGAAGAAGAAATCTTTCGAAATACTCATACTATAAATGCATTTGGGTATAAATAAGCAGAGTTGGACTTCAAGGACCGAGTCAACAATGATGATTTTTTTTTTTTTTTCAACAAAAAAGAAAAAGAAAAAGAAAAATGTTAACCTAATATTACAGGATCGTAATGAAAACAAAGTTGAAATCCAACTGAGGATTGATTATCAAGTTGCAATCATCAACATGGCAAAAGAGAGAAGTGTGAATTAAGGGAATGTAAAGAGAGATACAAACCGGTGGAGCCTAGTCGGAGGTGAATTTCGATGTAGAGAAAGAAATTAGAAACCAAAATGCATCAACAAGGCATGCAGAAATAATCAGCAGAAACCTGAGTTAGGAATAAGGAAAGAAACAGAGAGGAGAGATTGTGTAAATGAAAAGAAGATGACTATAAGTGAGAGACCGTGAAGACTTTGAAAAGTCACCAAGTCCGTTAGCTGTATGCCTAGCCTTATTACTTATTATGTGGACGTACGTACGGATATTAATATTGATTATCCACAATATCCACAGCTAAGCTTGACAATGGAGTGGGCACCGAGAGATGACTCCATTTCTATGTCCATTGTAGCAGAGAATTTTTGTTTCGATTTCTGCTATGGGACAGATTTGTCTTCATTCCATGGAGATCTACATTTCAATATAATTTCTTTGAAGTTAAAAAAATTATTTTGAAATAAATTAAAATTTATGTAATAAAATTGCTTAACTCTAAAAAAATGTTTAAAATACAATTTTGTAATAAAATAAATTATTTATATAATAATTTATTATTAATTAATTTAATTTATTATAAATTTTATATGCTATAATTTTTATAGATTTCTATTTACAAATAAGTTTAAAAGAATGCTAATTTATATTTAAATTAAGTTAATTAGTAATTCAACCCTTATTAATTTAATAATATCAAATACAAATTTTTTTATATAGTTTTAATCAAATTGATCCCATAATTTATTTGAACCGTTAGCAAAAAATAATATTTTTTATTATAAATATTACATGGGATGTATTCTTATATGTTTTGAACTTTTTTACTTTTAATATTAATTTTTCAATTGTTTTTAAATTTTATATTGGATGTACTTTTTAAAATAATATAAAGGTATATTATTAGATTATATTTTGTTGTATAAATTATACTCTTGTTCACTAATCATTATCTTTATGGCGCTGTTTGGTAATACTAAACTAGATTATAATTTGACCAAAAAAATAATTTGATTTGATCGATAATATGTGTTTGGTAAAGTAGATTATTTAGAGAAAAAGTTATATTATAATCTCCAAAAAAAATAAGGTAGTAGAACTAGAATAAAAAAAACTAGTAGCTTATTACTTTTCTTTCCCTTTATACCCTTTCTATTTTTATAAAATGACATGCTGTAATAATAATATAATTATTAAATTATACATAATTTAATTATTAAATAATTTAATATGTATATATATAATAATAAATGTTAGATGATAAAGGTAGATATTGAGATAAGATATTAATATAATAATTATAGTATATAATAAGTACATAAATTATATAATTCATTTGTATTTTATATTATATATTTTTATATAATATTTTTTATTAATATAAACATATTCTTTTATATTATTTTACATTTTTCAGCCATCTTTTCAGTTAATTCTACCAAATACTTTTAAGATTATCAACTAGATTATCAGCTTGAAACTAAATTATCAGTTAATAGCTATGTTATTAGCTAATTTTACCAAACAAATATATATTAGATTGTATTTTATAATATCTTATTTTTATTAAGGATAAAAAAATATTTATAATTATTGGATCTTCACAGGGTCGAGGACGGGGAGTATCAATGCGCTTGAAAAGGGGATGTAACTCCAGAGCAGAAAATAGATCTAGGTATGTGGGTGTCAAGAATGTAAAGGCCTCCTGACTCATGTCCTTCACCAATAATCTTCTTCATCATAAGATCCTGAAATAAATAATGATCAGGAAAGAATGAGATGCAACAATTAAGAGTGCGAGTAATTTGGCTTACTAAAATCAAATTGAAAGATAACTGAGGTAAATGAAGAACAGATGTCAAAGGAAGCAAGGGGGTAGGAGTAATTGTGCCAGATCCAAGAATAGAAGATGATGACCCATCTGTTAAGGTGACAATAGAGATGAATTTATGTGACGGAAAAGTAGAAAAGAGACTAGAATTACCTGGATCATCATATGGCCTGGCTTATGACAATAATAGCATACAATCACTACTGACTCTGGTGCTCGAGGCTCGAAAGAATTGGATCCCCTTCCTTTACCACCACCTCTGTAATAAGAACGTCCAAACTCATGATTTTGGCTGACAAGAGCACTATTGTACTGAACAGGTAGAGTTCCCTCTGTGCAAAGTATCCTGTTAAAAACATCATGTAAAGAAGAAATATCAGAACTTGAAAGTATCTGAGACTTCACAGTCTCAAATTCAGGAGGGAGACCTGCTAAAAATCTCATAATTGCCATCTACTTCCGTTGACTCTGCTGAATCTTCACATCAGAACTAAATGGCAGTAGCATATTAAGCTGTTCATAAGTTTTCTTAAAATCCATAAAATAAGCAGTAAGAGACTGATATTGCTTCTCTGTACGATAAAATGATTTGCAAACCTCATAAATTCGGGAAATATTCCCTTTCCCAGAATATAAGAAATCTAAATAATCCATCAATTCTTTGACATATTCACAGTGATTAATCAAGCCAATAACCTCACTATTAATAGAATTACGAATCTGCAAAAATAACCGAGCATCCTCCTTCAACCATGTCTGTCTAGACTCATCTTTAGGAGGATTGTCAGTCATATGTTGGTCTCTTTCAATACTCCGTAAATAAAGACGAATCGTCTTACTCCAATCCATATAATTAGAGCCATTGAGTTTGTGTTCCGTAATTTTAGACATTACCGGAATCACATTAGAAACACTAATTGTCTTTTTGTCAGCCATAACTCACACAAAAGTAATAATCCCAACAAAACAGAAGCAATAAATTACAACCAGAATCTACAAATCCGAAAAAGTGAGTAAACAGAACCTGGTCTCAAGTGAATAGCAAAACCAAGAGAATATACCATTAACCAAACCTGGAAAGGTGTTGTATAGACAGAGGCGAGCCAAACGGCGATGACAACAG
>CATIWF010034514.1:0-91801 GCA_949630135.1 Balakata baccata
ATTTTTTTAATGACGTAATGAATATTTTTCAATAAACTAATGAATATTTAGTTCATTCGTAATGTACCTTTTCAGTTTATTCGTAACAAATCTTCTCAATGAACTAGTGAATCTTTTTAAATGAATTAATGAATATTTATTTAATAACAAATGATGAATATTTATAAAAATATCACCGAGTGATTTATAGCTGCATAAATTTGATATATTTATAAAATTGTCATTGTTTTTTACATATGTAATGGATTTTGGTCCATAATTCTATATGGATCGAGATCCAGCATTTGGCTGCTCGGCTCATTTAAGACACCAACGAATGGGTCTAATGGGCCTCTCATTGAACGCTATCATACCCCTTTGTGCAATGTACGCACCCATTGACGTTGCCACTTAGGAAGAGTAGCTGCCAGACTCATTTGGCTTTCGATTTTCATCCGGCATCAGAAATTTGAGGTTTCTATCTTCTTCACTGGGCTCAGCTCTTCGAAAATGTTAGCTCGTCTCGCTGCCACGCGCCTCCGTGAGATCCGCCAAGTCTTCCGTCAACCCTCTCAGGTTTTTTCCTTCGATTTCTCTCGTTTTCCCTCTATCCAATTCATTATTTTTTATCTGATTTCTTTGTTCCTCTCGTTTCTGCAGACATATCGATCTTTCTCCACTGCCCTAAACTATGTGAGTCTGAATGTCTACATATTTTTCATTTTTATGTTTCATTTTTTTTTTCTTGAAAAATAATTAATTCCGTAAAATTGGTGATTATGCAGCACATTGATACTCCATATAACAATCCAAACCTTCCATGGGAGTTCACTGATAAAAACAAAGAGAAGGTAGAATGAAAATGACTAACTATTTGAATATCGGAATTGTTTTTTTCTGAGCGAATTTTCTGATAGCTGAAGAGTATGTTCTTCTAGTTATTATGTTAGTATTTGTTTACTTTATGTGAATAATGATTCCTATTATAATTAATCATGGAATTTCAACTTGCTAATTGATTTTATGTTAACTGTTGAAGTAGATACTGAAAGTTATTTATGGAGATAATAATGGTAGTGGTGTTAGACTTGAATCAACCTGTAGTTTTATGGGAAGTGAACGACGCGTTCTTTATTTAAGTTGACTCATGTGCTGGGATTCTGGACATGATGATCATGTGCATACTGCTAGAAATTATGGAGACCATTTTTATTTTAGACAAAAGATGAAAATTAGACAAATGTAAAGTTTTTCAAGCTTGATTTCACTTACTCTGAAACTTTCTCCTTCCAAGCAACGGTTACAGTGACTCAAATTCAAGTAGGCCTCTTAAAGCTAGAGATTCTTAATAGGAATAGAAACATTGCAAAGTAGCCCAATCAGTTATTAACTGTCATCAGAACCTTCCACCTTCTCATTCTCCATTTTCATATTGTAAAGTGATATTATGAAGTTGTTCTCCGCAAGTAGATTGCAAAATGCTTGTCCTAGACTTTTTTTTTTGGTGTAAAAATGCTATACTACAAATTATTCTTTCCTTAGGTATAAATATTTGTATGAACATGGAATGAAACTTATTTCTCAGTTATAAGATTTTCTTCTCTTTTCGAATGCAGGGATGTCTCTTTGTTTTCCCTTTGACAGTTGAAGTTTGTTATTATGTGATGGCTTCAAATTATTGTGATTATTCATACATATTTTGATTGCACATTCAAAGCATATAAGTGCTCTAATCATTGTGCTGGTGCATGCTCTCTCCTTTACCAAGCAACTGCTTTAGATTTTTGCCAAAGATCATCTTGTTTAGGTCCAAAAACTTGTCCTAGCGTAGATCACCAGCTGTTTGATGTGTTGCTAGCAGTGAAATTATAGCATTTAGAAGAAATCTTTTTGCATGGGTATATTGGTAATTTAGAAAATATAATATAATATTTATGAATGAATAACATTAATCTCTTTGCTACATTGTCAAAATTCTGTTAAACTTCCCTTGTTGACCTCAAGCAGTATCAATTTGTTCCATCATGGTACTAAGCTAATATGTCCATATGCGGGGGATAAGCACTAATTTCCTTTCATGGTCTTAACTAAAAGGCTACTGTAGTGAGCAATTCTTCCTCTAGCTTTTGCTTTTGTGAGTAAGATGATATATTAGCATTGTAGTTATTATGGGGGAATAGAATAAAACAGAAGTTTGAGAACTTTCAGGGAATGTTGTAACAAACTTCTTGATTGTTCATACAGATTGAACAACTTTTCATATTATTCCTCTGGATCTATTTTCATAATGGATTTGCTGCCTTTACTTCTTCAACCAAAGCACTAAGATTTTGTTTGTGACATTTTTAATGATGCTTTAATTTTTTTTTCATTTTTCATCCTAAATCTCTGGTGGTAGGTTAAAGAAATACTTTCTCATTATCCATCCAACTACAAGCAATCAGCAGTTATTCTTCTGCTAGATCTTGCACAGCAACAGCATGGAGGGTGGCTTCCTGTTTCAGCAATGGATGCTGTAAGTGCACATGACAATATGAATCTTCTGATGTCAATTTCAATTTGTATGTACTTGGACTAATATCCTAAGCTCCTAGACAATCTTAAAACTTTGACCAATACCCCCTCAACAATCTTTACCTCCCTCAACCAAACAACCACCTTACCATAAACCAGTCACTACTATCTACCCTCTTTGATCATCTTCTCTATAAACACCTGTACTGAGTCGTAACTGGACCTGTTTATTGGGTGAGACATGCCTAACTGGCCCAAGCCTGGACCAGCCTACTTGTCATATGCTGATAGTTACATAAATCCATTCAAGATAATCTTCAATTAACTTGCTAAAAAAGTTAACAAGAGATATTTTGGTAATTCTATTTGGATCTTTATGCTCACGTTATTAGTGCTTTAAGAAAATGTTCAGAGAATGGAGAATGAAGGAGCAAAAGTGAATCTTATGATTACTGAATTTTGCTTTGAAGAGAGGGTACTGAAACATTGCGCCCAATTATGCAAAAAAATCGTGGGAGAAATTTTTGAAAGCTTATGAATTCACAACATGCTATGCTTTATTTGCCATGATTGATGCTTTGGAGCTGCTTTAAATGGGTGCAGTATTGTTGGTAGTAGCTCATGTTGGGTAGCCCAAAAGACCAGAACTGTCAGATTAGTGGAGAGAGAAGAGGTAGTAAGAGTGAGAAAATGCAATTCCAACAGGGGCTCTTTTGTTTCTAAATAGGAAACCAAATAGGCCCATTATAAGCCAATATTCAAAATTCTGATGATAGTGGCCTGATGGTAAAAGATTGCGTTTAATTGTACAATGGAGGCATATCAACCTTTTCTTAATCCCTAGAAAATTAACTGCAGATTGTTTTTAAATTGTACAATGGAGGCAAATCAACTTTTCTTGATCCCTAGAAAATTAAGTGCTAAATTCAATAACAAGAATTAGAGTAAAATTTACCAAGAATGCAAGAAAATTATTACAAAATAAATCTGGCATAATTTTCATGGCTAATCGACATGTATTGTTAGCAGAGATTACCTAAACTGATGGAAAACTCAAAGACTGATTCCTTAAACTTTCTAAGCAGTCACCTGTTTCTGGATTCTACTGATTCTAAATTCTTTTGATATTAATATTTTGTTATGTCAATCAGTTTTTATGCAGATAAAGTTCTGGCTTGCTTTGGTTGGTTTTAAACCAATCTATTGCATTGCTGTTTGTTATTTTTTCACCATGACTTTTCAACTTCCAGGAAAACTTTATTCTGCCAAAAAGAATGATATATGAATGACTTTTTAGTTGAATATCTTTTGAATGCTCCAGGTAGCCAAGGTTATTGAAGTTGCTCCTATTCGTGTATATGAAGTTGCAACATTTTATTCAATGTTCAACCGGTCACCTGTGAGAAAATACATCTCTTAAACCAATCTGATTAATTTTTTTCTACATACACCAATTTCTGATGGCAAAGAGGCAGCTTACCTAAATCAACTTATTTCATTGAATTTTCAGGTGGGCAAATACCACCTATTGGTTTGTGGCACAACACCTTGTATGATACGTGGTTCACGAGAAATTGAAGATGCACTACTGAAACATTTGGGAGTGAAGCGCAATGGTGAGCTAATAAACAAATGATATGTTGCCTTCTATCACATTAACTTTAACTACGACTTCATATTTTGGGATGTGAAGATAAGCCTTTTGAATGTCCAATTTGCAGAAGTAACAAAGGATGGTCTTTTCTCAGTTGGGGAAATGGAATGCATGGTGAGGCTTTCTTTTTCTTTCTTTTTTTTTCTTTTAGGGATTTATATTTTTTCCTCAATCAAGATTAGAGATACTTTTCTTCTTTTTTTTTTTTTCATTAATTATGAAATTAGGAGGTAGATTATTGGAATTTGAAATGGCTATTTATAATAACCATCCATTTAATTTTGAAGTGAATGTGCGTACTCATGAAAATTTTACATTTTAATTATATTTTACCCAGTTTTCTAAATTATATTATCCTGTTGGTCTTCGTATTTATGGTGCTTATATGAAACTTCATGCTTTTGCCTCCCAAACATCATAGTGTTGTACTTATAGTATAACATGATACCTACTTGATGAAGCTATCAACTAGAATGGTTTGGGCTTGGGCATCTTATTAAGGATACAAGGACATGTTTTGAAATTTAATGAAAATCAGTAAATTTATTGAAACAGTATATTTTATTTCAGTAAGCTCTGTTATGTACACTAGGAGTCCTGTTTAATATTAGTTATTGCTTTTTCTGCAGGGATGTTGTGTAAATGCCCCTATGATTACTGTTGCTGACTACTCAAACGGATCTGAAGGATACACTTATAATTATTACGTGGGTCCATGATAATGTCTTTGTTCTTGACAAGTTGTACTGATTTTTTGTTCTAATAATTGGAAGATGTAGAAAATTCATTCTGCTCTCTTATCCTAATTGCAGGAAGATGTTACTCCAAAACGAGTTGTTGAGATAGTTGAGATGTTAAGAAGGGGGGAGAAGCCACCGGTAAGTCAACCGACCAGGTTGCTCGAGTTTTTTTCTTGTTTATCACTGATATTGCTACCATGTACTTGAATTGTATTTTCTTTTTTAATGTCAGCCTGGCACACAAAACCCAAAACGCATCAAGTGTGGGCCTGAAGGAGGCAATACTAGTCTGCACAGCGAACCAAAACCTCCTCCATGCCGGGATCTTGATGCCTGCTAAAGTTATGGTAAAAGTTGTCTCCAATAACACAGCTTGAATTTTTTTTCAGGCTGCTTTGTGACTATCCTTGTTTTCTTAAAGCTTAACCAATTTTTGTATTCGTCTGCCAGTATTTGTTTCTGGGAGATATTCAATTCCATACAACTTCATTTTTAAGTTATGAGTTATGAAATGGCTTAGCAATTTCTTTGATGCAATGACTTTTGGATGTCGAGAGAATGCCTTCATTTGATGGCACTGGAAAGCATATTGCCTAATAATATTGGGAATGGCATGATTACCAAAATGATAACTGATAAGCAAATTCTGTGCATTCAAAAAGGGGAAAAGTGAAAAATATAAAAGAACAGTCATATTGGCAGGGTGGCGGTGTTTCTGAGATTTAATCTTGCATTTGTCAATGACCTTTTTGAAGCTAAGAAATCTTGTAGTCTGCTTGTTTATCTTTCTTGCACAATGGGTAGTTGGAGAGAGCTTGGAAGTTAGGCTGATTTGCTATAGGTCAACAATGGGCAAGCCCAAAGCCAAATTTCTAGATTGCGCAAGGATTTTTCTTTTTAGTCAATGGAAAAATGAGAAGATAATTAACTATATAAAAAAACTTCGGTTCTGTTTAGATCGAATTATTTAAAATATATGGATTTCATAAAATTTGTGGATTTTAAATTTATGAATTATGAAATGTATGGATTTTAAGAATTTTATTGTTTAGTTTGACTAATAAAATCTATAAATTGATGATGTAATTTTTTTATATTCATATTTGGTTTAATAAACATAGTTTATGGATTTAATAATTAATTTCTAATTTTATACTTTATTAAATATTGAGAATTTGTAAAATCATGATAAGAGAGAACACTCTGAAAGAAGTTTATTTACGTTTTTCAAGATTGCTTACATACTGAACCCAATTCTCCTTATATAGGAGAATATATACATTGTTCTGTTATGACAGCTCATACAAGCATTAAGAGAATTATTACAAACCGACAACAAAGATAAGAGCGTCAGCTTATAAAGTAAAAGCAAAGAAACACATGTTTATTTTACATTGATACTTTTGATAAATTAAAAGATTCTCTAGTCTAATCTTTTCCTCTGATGGGCTCATAACTAGGAGACAGGTTCATGCATGTGTAGCTGTCATTAGAACCAGAGATAGATGATGTGGGACTAGGAATACATGTCCTAGGTGCAGTAGAGGGTCTTACAATCGATGGTCCAATGTAGGTATCAAAGTGGGAAGACATATTTGCTTGTTTGGTATTTTCTATTTGGACCTTATGCTCAAAAGGAATTTTTTCTCATGGAGCTTCTTCATCATATCGAGGCCAAAGTGATTTTGGGATATAACTATTTTTAGCAACAACTGTCCTCTGCAGTTCTCGAACCTCTATTGGATGACGATCACAATTACTTCAAAGGGAATAGGGGAAGTTCTGATAGACTTCAAATAGGGCATAGTATTTATACCACTTGAGAATGATAATAGTATGAACTTCCTTTGCTTGAATATCAACACTCCAGTTGTCATGAAGGACCTCAAAGAAAAATTGTTTCCAAACTTCTAAAGGTTGAAACTAGCTTAAGAACCTTTGAGAGTTTTCAAGCAGAGCCTGAGCTGCTAGCAGATTATACCATTGCAAATGACAAAATTCAAAGGCCATGAAATGCATGGAGCAAAGATACCATAACATGTGGAAACTATCTTCAGGAAAGAGTCCTTCAATGGGTATTTTGAAAACCTCCATAAAAGGATATTGTGGATTGAAAACTTCTTGGAGGATGAATGTTTTTCCATGTTGTCTGATGGCTGAATATTGAGCAGTAAGCATCCTTTTAGTCTGTTGTTCTTTTGTTATTGTCTTTGTGAAAGACCATCCAAGACTTTTGATCAATGACTAAATTTGGAGGACTAGTCATATAGATTAATGGAATGGTTTGAATTGATGTCACCAAATGAAGAGTTTTTATTTTTGAAGTGGCCTTGATAATAAACCTGGAATGAGATTTCGATCTCCTTTTATATGTTGAACAATAAATGAGAACTTAGAAAACCATTCACTCCATCTAATCAGCTAAGAATGTGGGACCTATTTTCTTTTGAATTCAAGAATCTTTGAAAAGGAAGAACAGTTCATGAGGATAAGGAAATTATATCTTATTAGGCGAAATTCAAATTTTTTGATACCATTTTTTACCGCTAAGATTTTCTTGAAGGTAGAATGGTAGTGACATTCTGAGTCTTTGAACCGGCCACTAGTATAGGCATAAATTTGTCTGTTTCCATTTTTTTCTTCTAAAAGAATGGCTTCCCAGTATTCATCACTTGCATGAGTTTGGAGGATTCTTTTTCTATTTGTCAATATGTGCAAAGGAGGAAGATTTGAGCAAATCTTCTTCAGCTTCTTTACAACATGTGTTTGGATAGCTGTCCATAGTGGTGGCTTCTTTTTCAAAAGCTGTTGTAAAGGATAAGTTCACTGAGTGAATTGTAGAATGAAATTCCTACCATAGTTAGACACATCTAGAAATTGACGAACTTGCTTTATTGACAAATCAGTATCAGGGAACTGTAGCAATTCTTGTCCTATATGAGGGCATGGCTGATAGATGCCATCTTTAAATTCATGCTAAAAAAGTTTATTTCATGTCTGCCAATTAGCATTTTCTTTTCAGAAAGCATGATACCATTTTGAACTATGAGGCTAATAAACTTTTGCAAAAGTTTACAGTACTCCTTCTCATCATTTGAAAAGAGAAGGACATCATCAATATAAATCAGGGCAAAAGATAAGATCGGCTCATATATATGTGTCATTACCTTTTGAAAAAGTGAAGGGGTCACCTTTAATCCGAAGGGTATGACTGTTTATTAGATAGTGATTTAGAATATAGAAAGTCGTCTTGTATCGTTCTTCTGTGAGTATGCCAAGTTGCCAAAAATCAGACTTTGGATTAAACTTGAAGAAAACTTTGGCATCCTTGAGAAAAGTAATTAAGAAAGATATCTTTGGCAATGAAAACTTATCATCCTTAAGAAAATGATTTAAAGGCTTACAATCTATCACAAACATTTTCTTGCCTCGAACCTGCTCGGATCTTTTATCAACATAAAATGCTTGACATGCTCAATCTGACTTTGTTGGCTCAATTAATCATTATTGTAACAATTGAAAACATTCTTGAATTGTTAAAGCTTGGTCTTCTAGATTCATTCTATGATGAGTAGCCTTGGTAGGATTAATGTCTTCATTTTGTTTAAAGGGCAAAGAGATGAAGAACTCTAACCGAGTCCATAATAGGCTGGAACACTTAAGAACAAAATCTGTATGACTTTCAGCACAATTGTTTTTGATGAGTTGGGCTTTAAGATCATCAAAATAGGCCACTAAAGATATTGTGAACAGGCTTAGTGCGGAGGTGTAAGGGAGGAACCATTTCTTTGATCTCAATCCTTGACTTTCAATGGAAAGATGGGAAAGTTAGCTGATAACATCAAACTCAATCAGGATGTCTTTGTAGGGCAAAGTTGAGCCCAAAACTTTAGTCCACACAAAATAGTTGGGTAAGAATTGGATTTTAATAGGCTTTGTGGTTATGAGATCTGTGGAGAAATAATCTTCATCAGCTGCTTTGAAGAGTTCAGTATGGGCTTCCCATAAGTGGTCTGGAAAGAGGTTGGGATTGACTATGGTTTGGTAAGCACAAGTATCAATAAAAGCAATGACTTTGACGAATTTTTTGTATTTTCCAGTGAAGAGTTAGAATAGACAATAAGGAACAAGGTGTTTTTTGAATTTATGGGAAATGGATTTAATTTGACCAGGTTGATCATCTGAATATACAAGAAGAACTTGAAAACTATCTTCAATGTCTGATCCACTATCTTCATTACTGATTCTTATTAAAGAATTAGGAGAAAGTTCATCCTCTTCAGAAAATAATGATTAAACATCTGCTTCTTCTAAATTAACATCATACTGGTCATGAATATGTTGTATCAATTGGACTGCTTGTTTTGGTCTGTTAGGACACTTCTTTGCAAAATGGTCTTTCTTTCCACAAAGATAATAGTAATAAGTCTTGTTGTGCCTCTTCTGCTTCTTCCTAAAGAACTTGAATATTTTCTTCTTGTACCGGTGAAAAGAGGAAGAAAATTGTTTGTACTTCTTGAAATGTTTTTTTTTCTTACAATGCTTACAGTCACAGTCTTTAAACAAGTACATTTGATCTGAAGATCAGGACGGTGACATAAAGAATCCATATTCTTCTTATTGGTCCAATGAAATGCTTATTTAACTTGCTTCTTAGCTGCACACAATTCTTCTAAGACTATCAGTGTTTTCTGGTAAATCCAAGACTAAGATAAGTCTCTGGGGCTTATTCCTTGTTTGCGAAAGTATCTAAGAGTTGCATCACCTAATTCTTCTGGTACCGAAGATATAAATTGTTGTTTCAGGTTGACATCTCCTGCACCCAATTGGTAGTATCAAGAGCAAACTCTTTGATAATGACTGTTTAGATCTTTTCTCCTTAAGGAACAATATTTTAACTGAAAGAACTTCATACGAACTATTTCAATAAGATCTGTAGAACTTCTAACAAACTCAATTTCAATATACTATAAGGCATCAACAAGAGAGTTAAGTTGATGAAACTGCATTTTGTTGTAATCAGAGGTTCGTAAACTTCTGACAAATTGGGTGGTGAGTTCTTGAAGCATTTCAGGGACTGGAATTCCAGTGTGCTGTTTTGTTTCCATCTAAGCTAAAATCTCCAAAAGTCGATTTCTCCTTTGGTAACGAGGAACATCATTCATAGAGAACTAAGGTCATTTATAGGTTTAGCCTTTTTGTCTGGTTGAGGTGGAGGTATATTTCCAGTCACTTCATCGTCTTTAGAAAGTTAAATAAAATAGACTTCTGTAGGGTCAGCAGCCATTGAAAAGCATGTGGAGACTGGCTTAGTTGGATCTTCCATTTTAACAGATAGGACAGAGCTAGTGGATTCAACAGCATTGGTAGATAAAACAATAGTCTCAGTAGAATGGAATGAGGATGTATTAAAACTATATTTAGAAGATAAATCTAAAGTGTCTTGCACACCATCAGAAGTGGCACTGCTACTTTGAGTAATTTTGAGAAAATCAGAAATGGGATTATGGTGATAGGGTTCTTGAACCATATATTGGAAAGGATCCGGGGAGTCTGGAGAGAAATGGTTAGGAGGTTATGACTCAAGTTCTTTTCCAGGTCTGTGAGGAAGAGTTGTGGATGAAGTGGTCGTGTTTGTAGGTTGGTAGAAGAAACAGGAATGGATGGCTTCTTCTTTGACGGTTTAGGTTTATAAAATTGTGCTTTAAGCATCCTCTGGAAATTTTCATGTTAGAGAAGGATAGGGTCAATACTTGGGTTTATAGGGGTAGGAGATACATTTGTTTCAAGTAAAGGGAAGGTGCTGGTAAAAGCAAAAGGGTTGAATAGGGTTTTGATATGCAAGTCTTTTTCTACTTGAGACAGTTCTTGTTTTAACTTAGTAATCTCCTCTTATTTCTGCTGAAAAGTAGGACCAGAAATTTGATTATGAATCATCTATATTAACTCGTTCTGAAGAGCCATGATCTGTCGTTGGAGTTTAAATATAAACTCTTACTGGAAATTGAATTGATTCATCATGGAGGACTCAACCAAATTTACCTTGGTCGAAACTGTATTAACTTTAGTTTCAATCCTACGTAAAGCATAATTTTGAGCTAAAGCGTTTTAAGTTTACCAGTTTAGCTCAGATTCTCCAACTGTAATATCTCGAGGTCTTCCTTGTGCATCTAGATCGGGGGAACGAACTTAGGGAATCTTTTTTACATTCTTGGTTAGATCGACCATACTTTCCTGCAAAAGAAGAAATGTCATCTTCAGTTGGCTGGAACATACATACTGGGGGAACCAGAACTGGTGCTGGAGGGTCTAAAACTGATATGGGCATCCATTTAGGTTCATGTTTCCTTAGCCATCTTAAACCTTTATTATATATTGGAAGAGGAGGAGCAGGTGCTGGAGGCTCCGAAGTCTATGGATGCTCTTGTGGATGTTCATCCCAATTAAGACTTGTTGGTGTCAGCATCTTTGCTCTGAAAGATGAGAGTTCTAAATAATTGACAACATAGTCGTATTTGCCAGATGGTTATCTTAACAAGCCAACATATGGATCATCATCATCAAATCCCCGTCTCATCAATTTTTCATATTTGCCTTTCTTTTTCTTCTTCTTTTTAGAAGAAATGCCATCTTCATCACTCTCATAGAGAGCGTCTTGTAAGCAATTGTCACAACAACAATCAATATCTAAGACTTTGTGGTCTCCCTGAAACATGGCATAAATTGGTTAGCCAATAGAATCAAATCCAATAATTCTTAATCCTTCCTCATAAGAGACTGGTTCGATCATGAATTGAGAAGAAAAGAGAGAAGAGCTAGAACTTTGGTCTGCTGTTCTGAGAAACTTGGTTTCTACTATACCATCAGCCTTCTTTAGAAAATAAGATTATAGATTCTGAACTGGTTGAGACATACTATGAATCTTTCCATAATTGGTTACTCAAGTATCTGGTAACAGTTTTACCAATTTATCTCTAGAAATTTTTCTGGGAACATGTATGCAAGTAGGAATATGTTGTGGATCAGCTACAATAAACAACGCATCATTTGCATTAGGGGCTGAAAAATCTAGAGCATGATTTTGCACTTTATAGATTAGCTGGTAGTGAAGAGTTGCAGCAGTAGCAGACATAACTTGTGGTGCACCAGTAATTTGAACTTAGACCTTAAGTGCAGAAAGTTCATGAGGATCTTCAAGAGACAAGTTGAAGTTGGGATAGAAAGTAAACAATAATGTCCCAGCATTAAGTGAGGTTTCTACAGCGTCAATTATAGCGTGTTGATACTGTAGATATCTAATATCCAATAAAACTAGTCGAGCAATAATTCTTTCCATTCATGATAGGAAAGAGCAAGACGAATGACTCCAAAGTGAAGGTGGGAAAAACTTTACTTTTTCCAGAGAGGTAGAAACTTCGGGGGAATTTCCAATGAAACAAATTATTTTTTCCAATAGCTTTAATTGTATAGTAGTCAAAAAAAGAGGATTGAACATAGTCTTTGACTGATTTATTGGGTTTCTAAACAAGAGATCTGAAGTGAGTTTTTTAAGTAGTTTTAGAACGGTTATAGGCATCATAAGGACTGAGAAAAAAGATCTCAGTAATGAAAATTTTCTTGTCATCTGGAATATGATAGAGTTTATAAAGAAAATCTATTTTAACAAGATTATTTTAAGAGTTTGAAAATAATAGAAAAATAAAAACCAAAGTTAGTAGTAATCATTAAAGAAGAATAATAATATAATCCAATCAAAATTCAAAACATCACAAAATTTTAAACAAACAATTTTGTATACTTTTCGGAATATTTTGGAAATACCTTAAGTATACCTTAAGAGTTCTTTGGGAATCTCTAGGATGAATTTTCTAAGAATACCTTGGAAATATTTTGTATATACCTTGAGAATTCTTTGATAATTTCCTAGAATGAATTTTCTAGGAATACCTTGAGTATATTTTGGATATACCTTTGAGAATTTTATGAGAATACCTCGGGAATACCTATACTTTAGGAATTCCTTGAGAATTTATTGGAAAGAATTCCTTATGATTACTTTGGGAATACTTCGGTATGTCTTTGGAAATTTTATAAGAATATATCTGGTATACTTTAGGAATATTTTCGATATATTTTGGTGATTTTCATATAAAAAAAAAAAGAAGACATTACCAATGAAGCTTTTTGCATTTTTTTTCCTAAAGAAAAAGTTATTCCATTAGGCAGAAACTATTACGTCTTGAAGAAGCAAATGTCCTAAAGAAATGTGGAACCTCTTACCAACTAAAAGGAGTAACAAAATCAATGGAATTTCTAAACGCATGAGCAGCTCCATTTGATTGACGATTAACAAAGATAACCATAAAGTTATCACATCCTTACAACATATGCTTGCAATCGAGGATTAAATCTCCAAATTCAGACAAGTCAACTCCACCGCTCCGATTATTAACAACATTTACGACAATTTTGCGTCTATCTCCAACAAAACATTAGAGATTGAGATATTATCATCAAATCGATACCTCTCCAAATCAAACCTAAGTATATAAGCTCACTTCGACTACTAGAGGAGTGAGAAACCGCATCATCAGCAGACGCATAACCAGCAAAAGAAAGCTATCGACACCGGCTGATTCAACACTACCTTCATCAATGCTACTTTGTTGTTCTTAGAAATGGAGATAGAGAGATAGAAGAAAAGAAAAAAAAAATTAAATTGAAAAGTAAAGATGAAAACAAATTTAGTAAAAATGAGAACAAAACCATAATTTTGAGAAAAAAGTTAAAATTGGGTAATTCATGTAAAATCCTCTTAATTCTAACTATTTCAGTTCTCGCCACCACAGAGCGACGACTCCCCATATTTAAGGGCGGTTAACAAATCAAAAAAGATCGAACGTAAATCAATTTCCACATTGTGTGACATTACATTTTTCATTTCGACCGATTAAATTAGAATGAATTCCAAGTTGAAAGAATAGTTGAACTATGATTGGTATTAGGCCCATTAGTGATTGACTGATCCGGTTAAGATACTGGTTTGGCCGAGTACAAGTAAATAAATCCCCGAGACAAACCCTGTTCCCCCATCACTGTCTCTGCTTCTCTATTCCACCCACTAATGATTCAGAAGAGACAGAGATGTCAAATTACTTCAGAAAACCCTG
The DNA here is from genome assembly GCA_949630135.1 of Balakata baccata. Classification (NCBI taxonomy): domain Eukaryota; kingdom Viridiplantae; phylum Streptophyta; class Magnoliopsida; order Malpighiales; family Euphorbiaceae; genus Balakata; species Balakata baccata. Next base: position 14,058 of record CATIWF010034514.1, read on the forward strand.
AACACAGTAGCACCATCATTTTCTCTTGAACTAAAATACCGAGCACAACAACCTGAATTTGTATTCCATTTATTCTGAGATAAACTATTACAATAATATATATATATATATATATATATATCCTATTCCAAGGTCCCACAACCACTACAGAAAATTAGAGACCCCATTAGAAAAGTGCTTCCATCATTTCCGACTACTACCCAGACTCATGGCATATCAAGTGAGCTTTGACAATTCTTCTCCTTCACTCGAATCTGGCAAGACACGAAGGGCCTGCCTGATTTTTTTATTTTTTTTATTTTTTCAGGCATTGACATTAAGCCTTTGCTTTGAAAAAAAGCTGGAAAAGAAAGGCAAAAGCAACAACTATGGCATCTGACTTTGATTGCAATTCGAAATTTTAGCAAACACCTAATTGTGGGAGTTGTAACGGGACAAACAAACGTGGGACCCCAACTATTTTGGTGATATTTATATGGGACCATTGGATGTTTACCCGTTCTCAGGTCAAAGATGGGGTATTCGATTTCAGTTTTACAATAGTTGAGCTGTCTGGTGGTTGTGTGGTAAATGGCCCATGGGCATAATGCAAAGAGCCTTTGATTGGAGAAACTGCATAGCAGCTCCAACATTTTCTTCCATGAGCTTAGCTGCCTGTCGTTCCGTGTCAACATTTGACCATTTCTCCCAGGCTGGTTGGTTTCTTCCACTTTCACCAGTATCATCCTATATTACAGGGGCAGCAAACTTAGCTGCCTAAATGTGAAAGTGATAGCAGATATATTATTCTTCATTAAAAGATCTATTCTTTATTACCTCAACTGATGATAGAGGAATGTCCGTAACAAGTGGTGCAACTGCACCAGCTCCGCCCAATTTACTCATGCTTAAAACCTGTTCATGATTAAAAAAAAACACACAAGTCAAAACAAAGTGAAAAGAGATAAAAAAATTTCAACCATCGCAACAATTTTTGTGGACACTCTAATTCCAAATGAATGGGACATGAATTGCTAGTGGGCCGCAGGACATCCAACGTCCACAGTAAATAATAGCTAAAATTCAACATTTGCTAGGTGATATTAATTATAATTTGTCATACACAGAGGAGGCAACGATTTACAGAACAAGCATAAAATCATGTCTCATTAGCCCAATAGCGCTTACCTAAGTATCTACAGAAGTTCAAGAATTCAGCACACAGTATAAAAGATCCAAGTCAGAAAATAAGAGGGTTTACAAACATGAAATAAGAGGGTTTTTATTTTTATTTTTTCCCCCTCCAGTTAACAGATCGGCTGAAAAAGAATTCAGCAATTATCAGGAAAGCTAATCAGCATTTCATACCTTTACTTGGAGCCTCAAAAACTTCACATAATCCACAATTTCATCAAGCATGGCAGCTCTATCTGTCTGCAGAAACAAAACAGACATCATTAGTCATGTAGATGCAGTTAACTTCAAAAAATTTCTTCTTAATCATTCTTAAGCCACAATCCAAGGATAGAACACTTAAATTCTCCAAATGCACAATGATGCAACAAACTCCATCCAAATGTATAAATGCTAAAAACAAGAAGTATTCTAATTTTTAACTGCCAAGGGTTAAGTTTTTCCTTCATTTCCCTCTTCTTTTCAAATTCACATCCTAAACATTCTAGCACTTGTTTCATTCCTGACTTCTAATATACAAGTACATTTGTCAAATAATTCAAAAATTTTCAACAGAAGCTCGTAAATTTCCTGCATAACATGTAACAAGGTCTCCAGAAGTTATAAATTTTAATAAATCATTATGTACCAGCAAAAAGGGGCAAGTAGCCTAACAAACAATACAAACAAACAAACAAGCAAGAGTGTGAAGGGCACCCTGATCGTGCAGCAGTAGCTGTTTCTAAGAAAATTAAATATTTTTATTTACAAAATATCACTATATTGCATTTCAATTAGTTTGAAAAAAAAATGTAAATTAGTCAACCTAATTGGCTAATTCTCCAGGTGATCAATCAACAAAAATGATAGTGAAATATTCCAATTTATTTTGTATTGATTTAACAAACTAATTAGTTGGAAATACTTTAAAAAAAAAAAAAAACTGAAGCAACAGTTGGAAATACTGATGCCCTGGTTTTGGAAGACAGGAAGGGAGGAAGATAGAGGATCAATTCCTAGTCATTTCATGTTTCAAATGTAACTATGACAGCAATAATGTCAGTAGCAAATCATCATATCGGTTGACCTTTATTAGACTGAAATCTTATAGGCCACAATATAATTATTGTGCTCCATCTTTATACATTCTGAAATCATCAATAACAATCTCCAAATTCAATTTTATTTTATCTCATAGGTTTCAGAATACTATTACCTCAATTTTGCAGTCAAATTCATCAACCAAAGAAAGAAAAAATCTGACCATTCATCAAATAACCAAAGAAAGAAAAAGACCGACCTTGTTGACACTAGGAACCAACTCCTGCAATGCCCTTATTCTTTCTGCTATTCTTTCTCTGCGCAACTGTGCCAAATAGAAAATAATCAAAACGGGATTGTGCCACTACCAGAGGAAAAGAACAAATAAATGGGAAACATAAAACTTTCCTTTGCTAGGCCCCTCATCAAGTATTCACACTACTGTCACCATCAGCCTGATATGTTTTATATGAACAAAGATCTTGACTGTGAAATCAAATATAGGCACTAGGAACATATAAGAGTGTTCAATTTTAACATGATGAGGCGCCGCAAGAGCTGATTTAATATAAAAACACTGGGAACTGAAAAGTTTCGTTCCTCCTCAGCTAGATGTTTCTCTTTCATTAAGCAATAACCCCATGGGCATTTTTCACATACTTATGGAAATTGTGCTATGAAACTTTCTACCAAAATTCTCAAAAAGAATAAAAACAGCATAACAATGCGACTCACTACCCTCAATTTTGAGCTTATATACAGTTATTCTGGATAGTGTTTCAAATATTTTTACTCAAAAAACTAAGGCTATATCTGCTTTGTTAATATTATCACATTATATACATGGTAGTTGTCTTTTGCTTACTGTATTATACTTACCCGCTCAGCAATGCTGTGTGGATCTGTAGCCTGTCCTCGTCTAGCCCGCACCCTAGGGCGCATCACGGGTGGGTTTGGGGCTGCAGCCACGGTAGTGGGCAATGGTTGACCATGGAAAACCTGCAACGAGATGACAATCACATCAAGGAAAAAGGATATGAAAAAAGACTAATGTCCAAGATCATACCAAAACCTGCAATATGTTTAAAATTATCCAATGACTAGAATGGACTTCATCAAGTGCCCGAAGTTTCACTCTTCATATAGATGTAGAAAACTGAATCTAGTAGAATTAGCCAATACACATTTTGATTCTTTACATGCTTATATACGGACTTGCAGTTTTTCTATTCATTAAAGATTTGATTTCTGGATCTTATGTTCTTTATTTCAACTTCTACACCCCTATTTCTTAAATAATTGCCAATATATGTTACCTCAAATTTGTTTAATTCTAAAGGGCTCAGAATATCTCTAATCATCCAGAACCCAATCCTAAAGCCAAATAAGTCAGTTTAGCCACCATTTTAATTAGGGGAAAAAAAAATCATCCTTGACAGTTTCGTTTATCAATTCTAAAATCTTAACAACCCACTACATGAAGAAACTTAAACGCAAGAAAGAAGCCTATATCACCGTAAATTGCTACTGTTGCTTTGTCTTCAACAACTGACCAAAAGATAACCAAACAAATATAGTTTTCCCTTGGGGAAAGAAAGCCGCAATTGAAGTAGTTGTATATCTAACTGTACCGTAACAAATAAACCATTTTCTTCCCTTCTCTAATATGAATTTTTCGCTTTCTTTTCTTCCCTTCTCTCAACAGCTATTAGAAGTATAAGCCTTGTAATTTAAAGCTTTACATTGGTCTAGACGAAAAATTGAAAATTTTTCAAAAACAGTTTGTTCTTTCATCACCCAAAAGTAAAAGCAACAGTTTCGGGAGAAATTTAAGTTGATATACAAATTACAGAAGCTACCAATCTTTTAATGTAAAACCAATTTCTTCAATCTCCTCTCCTCCGTTTTATCTCCAACCATGAATCAATCAATCACTAGCACAAAATCTGTAAAAAGAAGAACACTTACATTTTTCACGCTAGTAGCTCTACCGTCAACAACCTCGCAGCGAAACCTCTTTTCGCTCCCGGAAACATCTTCATGCTTCAGAAACCCTCCCGTGCCCCGGTCCAAGCTGAGACCCAAGGGGAAGCCGTGAAACCCAGCAGGTATGAAGGCATCACCTGAGCTAAGCTGCAGCATCATCGGAGCTTGAGCAGCAGTCAGGGAGGGGTCGGCACCTACGAGGCCGGCCTCAGAGGAACCAAAGTTAGGGATGCCTAGGATTGCCCGGAGGAAATCGTCGGCTGGAGGTTCGGGGGGGTTATTGGCCATTGGTTAGCCGTTGGGTCAGTCGAGATGGGGAGTTGAGACTTCAAAAGAGCATCTATGCAAAATTGTTGGAGAAACCGAAGCGCACACAGATTTCAGAGTGTTTCTTTTTAGTAAAGTATCCACTTTCAAGTTTGAAGCTTTCGCAAAGTTCAAAAGATCTGCCTTCATCCTACTTTAAAAAGCCTTCTACTTTACGTAAAAGGGTTTTTCTTTTGAAAAATTTACTTTCGTATCCAATTTCCTCTCTCTGTCTCGATTGGGGAAAAACCCAAAACTGGAATGGCCTGACTTTTATTTTCAATTGCGAAAATTAAGATAAATTTTAGCCAATATTTATCAAGTATCAGTGGGAATTCAATACATTTATAACGAGTATAAAGAGAAAAGTGCCCACTGTAACGTAAATATAATCTATGGTCCACTACACTTAATAAAACAAAAAAAATTAATAAATAAAAAAGGTAATATTTGATTATATTATATTTAAGCCTCCTTCTTCTATGATATACAATAGTCACCAAAATCTTTAAAAATTGAAATTTTGAGGAATAAACTGAATGAAGCTAATGTTTGTGTAATAGTTTATGAGAAGAAATTGGCATGGAGAACGTCTTATGAGTTGGGTATACAGCATGCATATTCATGAGCACAAAGTAAGTATGTTTGAATTTTCTGGATTATAGGGTTACAACAGGAATAAAATCTCTGATTAACTTTGTAGAACGAATATGATATCAACTTATCAAGATAGGGTGAATTCACAAAACATAACCATATACATGCAATCTTAACAGTTACTGTGTATCCACGGTTTGGCACACGGATTTCACCATATTAACATGTTAAGAATCCAAAGTTTTTGGAGATCATCTAGAATTATCAACTACTTAGGGAACATATTTTACCCATAACTATGCAAATGTTAAAAGGTCGTTTGTTCTCCCTCGCCCATAAAATTCCTATAAGCAAACCTCTCTGTAGTTACATAAGAAACAGCAAATATCTGCACAAGTGAAAAAAAAAAAAAAAAAAAAGCACATCATTGAACTTGGTTTTATTGATATTGGTTCATATTTAATCGATTAAAATCACTAAATCTAGCTGGGCAGGAGCAGCCATTGTTATCCACAGCTATTATAAATTTTTTAAAAAAAGTTCCATATTTGATTTCATTTCTCAGAATGCTATAACAAAAAATAATGCTTACCTTTAATAGGTAAATACTAACTCATTCATATTTTACTTGATTTTGGGGCTGTGCAAAAAACTCTTTGGCATTATGGGCCACCTCAGCCTCCAATACAGCTTCGAGCATAATGTCAGATCCTTTCACATCATCTGTCAACAAATCAATGTGCTCTCCTTCAAGTTTAACACAAATAATACACTCTAGGACAAGAATACTTTAATAGAATCGTTTTCAAGAGGCCCTTTGATACAGGTCAACAGAATCAGCAGTAGCCATGAAATAGAAATGGTTCAGTGCTATTGTGTGCTGATTAAAATGAAATCTCTAGAGATTAAAAAAAGGATCAAATCACTGAATCCTAGTAAAGATGCTGGTAATATGAGTAAATGTCGGAAACACATGTAACATTCAATTGTCGTCGACAGCATGCCACCGTCTAATAAGGGAAGACATCCAGTTCAAAATAGAAAAAAAGGAAGACAATAAATTGAGCTACACAAATGATGGCGGTTAAACACAGCTACAAACATGATATAAGTAGAACCATTTTATGTTGATACAAAAGAAGTGTCAAAATGAGTGACATATGTCCATATATTTTATATTGTTTATTTATAGTTTTATAATTTATACTACCAAAAGTGCCAGATATCAAAAATGATATAAATAAGATCACAACTGATTAAAGAACATAACAAAACAATCAATCAAATATGTTTTGTTGACCGTGTTTTCTATTTTGGTGTTCAAACCGTATACAATGAAAATTTCAATTTGATTTTGGAGTTTCCAGGTTTCTACAATGGAATGCATGTTTGGCACAATGCAAAATGCCCATGCATTAAATCCAAACAACAAGTTGCTCTGAATGCCAGTTAACAATTGAAATTATGGAAGTCTACAGAATTAACATGAAAGAAAGAAAATCTGTACATGGCTTTTATTTTCTTCTCTGTGGTTCCTCTTATAGTCTTATTGTATTATGTACGTGGACAAAGAATTGATGTTGCTGAAGATATTAAAAACCTGCAAGAATTTTTCCTTTTTCTTTTAAGGATATGGAGAGAGAGAGGAGGAAGATGAGGGGGGAACACGAGTATATAATTAAATCTACATAATCTGAGACTTCTCTTTCAGTTTGATTGCAGAAGGGTGTTATTGCCATATAAGATTGTATAATATATATTCCAGTTAAGCCTCCTACGGCTAAAGGAGGCACCAGGATAGGCTAAAAGAAAAATCAACCCATTTGCCGCTGCTTTACTTCTGAAAAAAGGTCCTAAAGCAGCCATGAGGATTATTTCATGTTTATTCAAATTTTACTTCTAATGATGTAACTGTTTTGTGCAGAATTCCTCGCAGATGGTCCTAGAACAATCCATATCATACCATGATAGAGAAAAAAGACAGGAACATGCCATTGCTGTACGACAGAAGAATAAAAATTATAATAGGTACCGTATGTTTTCTTTTTTATTTGCATATACAGTACATCACAAGTTATCAAGTAGTAAGAATTTGAGAAAAGAAAATCTCATTACTTAAATTATACATGAATATGGTAGGGGATGTATGCTCGATAAAGGAAACCGTAAATCAAAAGAAACAACAAATGGAAGAGATGCCACCCACCCAAATGCATACGCAATCAAACATGCATGTGTAGGGGCGAAGCTCATGTAATTAACAAGCAATAACCCTTCTACAGTAGCAACATGAACAAGCAAACACAGGACAACAAAATGCCATTATTATTATTACATGTAAAGAAAAGATAGGAAATGCACCAGGTAACAGAATATTACCTGCACGATTTGGTAACATTCCAGTACTTTCAGCAGACACAGGCAGAACATTTAGAAGACCAACATCATCAATCAGCTTTTCTGCATCTATTCCACTTTGCAATGAGCCAATTTTCAGGGCAGAAGATTCAGCCAATCGTGCATATGCAGTTGCTTGGCTTTGCATTATGCATGAAGCTGAAACCTTTGAACCAATACCCCAGAAAAAAAGAAAGGAATAAAAAAAAGAAAGGAAGAAATAAAGAAGAGCACTAAAATAGGATAATAAATATATAATTGCTTTTAGGGTGAAAAAAAATGTAGTAAAAATATAACCTTGGAATTGGAAGCAGTTGGAATACTCTCTCCAATTGTTTGCTCGATATGTAGCTTTGGAACTGTAACTTTTGGTATTTTCTCTGCATCTAGATTTTCAGGAACTCTATTGGCTAAATCACAAAAACAAATAAACAATGAAGCAAAAAATAAGAAGCTGGGACGATTTAAACTCCCATATTTTAGAAAGAATAGTAACTAGCAAAACTATAAAAAAAAATTGACAATACCATCAGCACCAGATGTATGATCAATATTATCCACAAGCCTACGGGTTAATGGATCGGGATTCAAGAGAGAGATGCCTCGAATTTCATGACGTATGGCTTCAAGTTGAGCCATTGTATCTTGAAGTTCTTTGTGGACCTGGACAAAAAAAACTATGTGTTTCAAGAAGCATCATCTTGGAAATAACATCATAAATTCCACATTCAAACAGCAACAAAACCATATGCTTACAATTACCTACTCTTCAGACTCTTCAGAGAGAGAGAGATTTCTTATTGCTCTTGGCAAACAAAAAAAAAAAAAAAAAGGAGAAACAAATGCCCGTCTTATCTTATTAATCTAATCAATTCCTCCTTTTAGTCCATATTCATTTCCTTCTTAGGACCATATCTCTCTACTTATTAGAGATTAAAAAAAAACAGAGAGATTCCAACTTATGCATTTCTGCAAACATTGAAGGATACAAAATTAAAGGGCACAACACTAGGAGCATTACACATTTTAAACACAAGATACTGCTTTTGAAAAACCATATATGAAAAAAAAGAAAAGCAGGAAAAGTAACCTGACGAGCTTGAGATTGCTGCACAATATTCTCGAATTGGCCACGAGCCAACTGGACATAGCCAATGGCTCGACCGGATAGTCTCCCAGCGGTTCTCGCTATCACTGGTAGATCCTTGGGTCCTAATTGCAATGCATTCGACCAACATCAAACCCTATATTCATCAACATATAGTATGCCTAGTGAGCAAAAGGAAGAGACAAAAAGGTAACCAATCAGTGCAGCGGTGGCTCCAAGCAAGAGGAAGAGTTCTCCGTAAGAGATCCCAAACATTATAGTTAACAAGCGATGAGGTATTTGTGCGAGCTTTTAAGCAAAAACTGTTGAAAATCGAAATTACGATTGCGCTCGATCCGGCCCCAGCGAGAAAGGATTCCTAGTGGAGAAAACCTTCACAGAAGTGGAAATTGCAGCGATGTGATGATTGGAAACTCGTTCGGCGTCCGTCGAGGTCATCGGCTTCAGTGCGTCAACGGCCGCTTTACCTCCGATTTCCGTTATGACCTGTTTTTTAATAAAATGGTGAATTTTTTTTTATTATTGATTTTCTTTTACCTAATTTCTTTTTATTTATATTTATTTTTTAATTTTATTTATCTGCTACACTCCTTTAAAGTATATTCATGAACTCTTTGAAAATCATTAAAAATTTATAAGTTTTATGAAAATTACGTAATTAAAAAAATTATAAATATCTTTTAAAATTCTAATTAAATAAAAAAAAAAAACAGATGAGTTTGTCATTCTGTTTTTAAACATTCTCTTCTGTTACTTCTTCATTGCTTCAACAGTGCTGGCCCTTTAATATCTTTTGAAGGAAGCGAATTGCTGAAAGATGTGAACGAGAGATTAGTGATAGAGAATAGGCATTATGTGCGGCTTAGTAGTAGATGAAGTTAGCAATAATTCCACTACAAGTTTTCCAAAGATTGTACTAATAGGTAATGGGATAAAGTTATGTCTCTATGAATCAAGCAAGAAGTCCCTAAAGCCATCATGGAATATAATAGTATGTAATAGAATTGTAAGTATTTTTAAAATAACTATTTTTAAATAATTGTTATTCCATACTTTGGTTTATAAATTTAAATTAACTATTTTTAAATAAAATTATATATATTAATAAGTATAATAGTGGTAGTGGTGGTGATGGTGATGAGAGTTATGGGTAGTTGGTGGTAGTAATGGTGATAATAAGAGCTGGATGACGGTATAAAATGATATTTTTTGAGCTGTGGAATAACTATTATTTATTTTAGCATGAAATGCGTATTTCCACAAAATCGAAGAATAGCAATTCTATAGAATAACTATTATTTGATTAAATTTAAACCAAAGTATGGAATAGTTATTTCATTCCTTATCTATTCTATGAACCAAACATAGCCTAAATCTTTGTTTGGGTGGATGGTAACGAGGAATAATTAATGGAAGAATAGAGAAGAGTAATTAATTGAATGAAAGATGGTATATGACTATTTTTTTTCATTGTTTGGGAGATGAATGAAAAGGAAAGCGGGCTTAAATGAATGATAATTATTTAAAAGACAAAAATAATTTTATAACTTCTAAAATAAGAAGTACTTGAAAAAATAAAATTGTGAAACCATACTTTTTTATTTTTTCTCCTACCCATCTCAACACCCCAAATTGTGGTGTAGCAAAACTAAGATGAAGTAAAGGGAGGGAATGAGAAGATTTACCCTTCCTTCCCCTCCTATTTTTTAGATGTATTCTCTCCTAAATATGGGTAGCCATCTACTTTCTTCTATACTTTCATTACTTACCTCTCCTTACCCTTTATCCAAACAATATCTAAGAGAGGAAGGTGAGAGTGGTTTCATTTGTTTGCTGGCAAATATTTGAAAGGCACCTAAAGGAGTACAAAGAGCATGTATTGCCATTGAATGTTCAAAAGTAAATGAGTGTTGAAGCCAGATCTCTGGTGGAATGGAAGAAGTATGTAAAATAATTTTGTACACATTCAAAATGTTTTTTTAACATAAATCTACTTTATTGCTAAAGTTTAAGTGATTATGGGTCATATATCTTTTTTACAGTGGTATTAATTATTATGTTATTTAATATATTTTTAAGGTATTTTCAATAAATTTTCAAGGTATTCATAAAAATATCAAATCAAAATATACTAAATATGCACATTTTGGTACTAGATGATTTTTTGAGTGTATATATTTTTATAATATTTTTTTAGACATTTTTGATAGTTTCAAAAAAAAATTTAAATTAAATTATTATTATAATATTTTTGAAGTTTTTTAGCATTTTTAAAAATTTTAATACAATGGACTCCTATAAGCCCAAATTAAATTTAAATGGGCTAATACGAAGCCGAAATGAATGAATTTTTACAAACATGAAAAAAAAAAGCAAATATTTATAAATTACTATAGATTTTTTTTTTTTCAATTTTATAAAAAATAAGCGAAAATATCAGTTTCTCAAAATCACCTTAAAATGTGTTCAAACGGTATATCTTTAGAATACTTTTGGTATGTCTTGAATATACCTTAGTTCAATTTTTACAAAAAAGAACATAAAAAAATAAGAACAATAATTAAATCATTAAAAAATATGAACAAGAAGAATATAATTGAATCTAAATTCAAAAGTATCACAAATTCTCAAACTATCAGCATTCAATTTATTATTGAACATTGACTGATTGCCTTGATAGTATATATTTATAATATATTCGGTATAACTTGAGCATATTTTAGTTCATTTTTCACAAAAAAAAAAAATACAAAGGAATAAGAAGAAGAGTTCAATCATTAAAGAATAATAGAATTGAATTCAAATTCAAAAATTTCGCAAATTTTCAACCTAACAACATTCAATTTATTGTTTAGCATTGGGTGTACCATGATAATACCTTAGGAATTCTTTTGATATATGATGCAACTGGACCAAAGTGTTCCTAGACAGTCATTCATCATGGTATTGACCCTGCTTAAGAACGCTTAATTGGCCGCTTAACTGCCTTAAGCCAAGCACTTTCCAAGAGGTCACCTATCATGGTACTGCCCCTGCCACAGTACGCTTAACCAAAAAGAGCGCTTACTATTCTGCCAAAAGCTAAAACTGATAGTAGGAGTGCAACTTTATTCCTTTATCCTGGATCAAACAAGGGCCACCAGTCTCTTTTGGCTTTGTATGCTACCTGGCCAAACCCGTTCCACACCCCCCCAAGACCCGGGACGTATCATTCCCTCCCTCTTTAAGAAGGTTCATCCTCGAACCTGGCATACGGAAATGAGATCCGGACCTAATTTCAGGCTCTGATACTAAATGATGCGACTGGTCCAAGGTATTTCCAGACGGTCGCCCATCACAGTACTGACCCAACTCAAGAACGCTTAATCAGCCGCTTAACCACCTTAAGCCAAGCACTTCCCAAGAAGTCACCCATCATGATACTACCCCTACCACAGTACACTTAACCAGAAAAGAGCACTTACCATTCTACCGAAAGCTTAAACTAATAGTGGAGGCACAACTCTATTCATTTATCCTAGATCAAACAAGGGTCATCAATCTCTTTCGACTTTATGTGCCACATGGCCAAATTAGTTCCACACCCCCCCCTCAGACCTGAGACATATCAATATATCTCAAAAATACTTTGAGAATACCTCTATAATATCTCGATTCATTTTTAACCAAACATAGGAACAAAGAGAAGAATAAGAAGAAATGAATAAATAATAAATTATTTAAGGTGTATGTTTGTCTTGTATTATTCCTTTTAGACCATTAAACAAGATTTATATAGTTCATTATATAGCTTTGGGGTATACATTGGATATATTTTAAAAACACATTTAATCTTGTTTGAAAATTTATTGGATATACCTTAGTAATTCATTAAGAATTTTCTAAAATGAATGAGAATACCTTTGTTATTCATTTAGAAATTTCATGGGAATTCATTGAAAATACCTCAAGTATATCTTGAAAATATCATAATAATTTAAAAAATAAAGAAAAAAAAATAAGAAAATATAATTCAATATAGAATTAAAAATTCTCAAAAAATTCTCAAATTAATATAGTCATCATATTCAATTTAAAAAAAAATTATAATTATAACAGCATTATCATAAATTCAAATATAACATATTCACCAACCAAACTACTATGAATACCGATGTCGTTGTTATCGAATATCATTCCAACAGTTGGATACCATTGTCATTGTAGTTGTAGCAATTTCTTCAACATTAATATATATTATGAACACCATTGCAATGCCTTACAAAGGGCAAGACAAGATAAAAAAAGATAAAAAAACGAACAACAATAGAAAAAAAAACATAGTTGACATAATAGAAATTAATTGCAGTAAAAATAAAAAAGAAAAAAAGCTGATATTTTTAAAAAATAAAAGTTAAAAATCTAATCGGCAAAAATTCCAAAAAGATGAAAGATGACTCGGCCCACTTTAGACATTCACTTTTGGGCCTCATTAGCAGAATAATCCGTTCGATATTGGGATTTTTTTTGTATGAATCTTATAAAAATAACAAAAACTAGAAAATATTTGTAGAAATATCATCTCTGAAAGCTTTTTTTTTTAAAATATGCTTAATTTTTTTTAAAATATTGAAATTGTCCAAAATCACTGTTTATCTAAAGTTTATTCAAAATTTATCCAAAATTTACCACAAATTAATAAAAATTAAATTTACAAAAAAAATTTCAAAAATTTATTCAAATTATATCAAAAATTTATATAATATTTACTAAAAAAAATAATAAAAATTGAATTTACATGAGGTTTACTTAAAGATTTATCAATATTTACTCAAAATTTACCACAAATTAATGAAAATTGAATTTAAAAAAGGTTTTTCAAATAATTACTTAAAGTTTACTAAAATTATACTCAATATTTATATAATTTTTACTAAAAAAATAATGAAAGTTAAATTTACATAAGATTTACTTAAAAATTTATTAAGATTTACCTAAAATTTATTTAAGATTTACACGAGATTTACTACAAATTAATGAAATTTGAATTTACAAAAGGTTTTTCAAATATTTACTTAAAGTTTACTTGACTATACTCAATATTTATCTAATGTTTACTTAAAAAAATAGCGAAAGTTAAATTTATACAATTTTTACTTAAAAATTTACCAGGATTTACCCAATAGTTACCAAAAGTTTACCCAATATTTACCATAAATTAATGAAAATTGAAATTACAAAATATTTAGCAAAAATTTACTTAAAATTACTCAAGTTATATCCAAAATTTACCCAAAATTTATCAGAAAATTAATGAAAATTAAAGTTACACAGGGTTTACTCAATAATTACCAAAGAATTATCCAAAATTGACCCGAGATTTATCAAAGATTTACTCAAAATTTACTAAAATTTACCCTAAATTTATCCAAGAATCTACCAAATATTTACCAGAGTAAATATGTTTAATTAAATTAATTAAATATAAATTTTCATATTTTTTTTATAATTAAGGTTTGTCAAGGGTTTAATTTGATAATTAAATTAATTAAATTCAAGTTTACATTTTTTTCTTAACTAAGTTAATTAAATAATGATTAAAAATAAATAAATACATGTATAAAGATAAATATTGACCTTGTAAGTTAATAAAATTATTAATTCATATTTAAAATGTGAAAATTGATCATTTTATGTTTTAATTAAATGAAAAATATGTTAAGTAAATACTGAAATCTAGTATTTGAAAAAAAATATGTAAAAATAAAAATTTATAAAATAAGAATGAAAACACATAAAATTTATTTGTAAAATTGAAGAAAACTATACAATGTTAGTGAATGTCCTAAATTTCTTTTTTTTTTTTCCTTAAATTGGGAAGGTAAATATTTGTATACAATCATTGAATTTCACAAATCGATCATCCCATTCCGTTTAAAATTCAACTTGCAATTTTAATTTCGATTGTTCTTGTGATTTTATTTGTCTCCAACCACATACCATCTAAAGAACTTCATTTTTATAGGAAAATAGTTCTCAGATTTATTGTAACATATAGTATGGAAAGTTGGAATCGAAACAAATTAAATTACCTTCTTCCTAACTCCTAATATAAAATTTAAAAGTATTGTAGAAATAAAATTAAAGAGGAACTATAAAAAAAAATACAACATTTACATGTCTTTTTTTAATTAATATTCTATTTTTTTTTGTACAATTTGAAATTTGATTTTCATAATTCAACTTTTATTAAACTGTTATTTGATTTATTCATGGATTAAAATTTATCTTGAACTGTTGGAAATGATGTCGAAACTTACTTTTGCTTATCACATTTTATATTAAATTTGACATCTAAATTTGATTTTAAAAAAGTAAAATTTAAAGATAATATTAATAAAAATCCTATGGCATAATTGAATTTAAAAGATAAATGAAGATTATGGTTTAAATTAGGGTGGATCTATAATTAGATATAGGCGAGGTCAATAAGAACCTGATCAAATATTTATTATATATAATAATTAAAGTTAAATATAATATATAACTTTAAATATATAAAATATTTTTTTTTCAATGCCAATTTTTTGATATATAAAAAATATTATAGAAAGCAATTTTAATTGAATATTCAAATATTTAAAATTATTATATGATAAACTAAAATGCATTTTAACGAGTAGTCAAATGAGAGAGACAATAGTAAAAATGACAAAAAATACAGTGGAAAAAAATGCAATAAGGAAGAGAAAATAAGTGTAGAGTATAGAAAAAATGGTACAAAGTATATAACTTTCATATATGCAAAAAAATAAATATATTTTAACGAGTAACCAAATGAGATAGACAATAGTAAAAGTACAATAAGAAAAGTGAAAAAAAATAGTGCAGAATATATAAATTTTGTATATGAAAAATAAATATATTTTAATAAGCAGTCAAATAAAAGTAATAAAAGATAATTATATTATATAAGTTCAAATATAAATATATAGTAGAAAAAAGTACAATAAAAAATAAATGTAAAAATATATATTAAAAATATATTATATATAACAATTCGGTACTTAAAAGATTATTTGTAACATAACGGTACTTCAATTATCTAACTCGTAACAACTCAGTACCTGAAGATTATTTGTAACATAAAGTTACCTTAATTATGTAAATTGTAACAATTCAGTACTTTAAAAATTATTTATAACACAAAAGTACCTTAACTTTTATTTTGTATTTAAATAGTATTTATGCCTTCAACTATTAGGGTTCATTTAGTATTGTGTTTGGAAAAAATGTTTTTCGGAAATTTTTTTTTGTGTTTTTAACTTTTTTGAGTCTTAAAAACTATTTTTAGTAAATACAAATAAACAGATAGTTTTTCAGAAGTATATTTGAAAAAAAAATAATTCATAAAATTTAAAAAAAATTAGTCAATTAAATAAAAAAAATTCAAAACCTGCTTTTGGAACAATTAACAGCACTCTCAAATACCTCTTAGTATCTTTAACAGAAATATAACATGAAATATCTAGATAAATTTTAATAAAAATAAAATTAGTTGTAATACACAGTCAGTAAAATTAAAATTTATCTAATATAAATATTATATCTAATTTTATTTTTATTAAAATTTATTTAATATTGATATTTTATATCACACTTATATTAGGGAGACTACCATTCAAATACGAAAATACTATTTAGTTACAAAATAAAAGTTGATGTATTTGTGTTATAAAATAAAAATTGAAATACTTTTGAGTTACAAATAATATTTCAGACACCAAATTGTTACGAGTTAGATAATTGAAATATTTTTTTTGGTTACAAATAATATTCTTTTTTTATATAATTTATCCTAAATAAAATGTGTGGGTCTCTAGCTTGACAGCCTGTTCGAATCCTTCAAAAATTTAAGAAATTTATCTTATTCAGTTAAAAACCCAAGAGCATGATTATCCGTCCAAATTCAACCATAAAAGATGATACGGCAATAAATGTAAATTTGTATGGGTAATTAATAAATTTTTAATATTGTAAATTTATAAAATATAAAAGCAAATGGAATCAATTGTAAAAAGATTAAAAATTTTAATGGTTCTCGTTTATATTATTTTATAATAAAATTGATATTATTTTAATAATTAATAATAATTGATAGGTAAATAATTAATGTAATTAAAAATTAATATAAATATTATTAAAATAATTAATATATAGTTAATAATATTTAATTTTAAAATTTAATTATATATTTTAATTAAAATAATTATAATTAGTAATAAAAATTAATTTATTTAATAATTGAAAAAATATAATATTTTAATTGTTAATATTGAATATAATATATTAAAATATTAATTGAATTCAATAAATTAAAATTTATATTAGTTATATGAATAAAATATATTTAAAAGTGTAGATTTATAGTTTGATAGTGACGTTGTCACGAGAATTTCAAACTTGGGAAAAATTTTTAAAATCCTTTAAATTTCAGCTGGGTGTCCGCTGCCCAAAAACTCTTATCAAAAAAACAAACTTAAAGTGTGCAATCAATGGCTGTTGCCCTGAAATGGACGCGTACCTTCTTCAACATAAGAACACCGGAGACCCATCTCCTCATTCGTTTTCCTTCTTTCAAATATATAGCCGTTTCGACCAGAAAATTCGCTCCAATGGCTACTCTCACTGCATCCCCCAGTCTTAGTCTAGCTGAAACTTTCTCCAATCTAAAGAAACAAGGCAAAGTAAGTACGTCAAGTTTCCGTGTCTGGGTTTTGTCTGTTATTCGACTGGTATTGTTTTCTGCATTTTTTTTTGAGATTGGAGAGGTAGCGTCTTTACTCTGTTTGGTTTAATGGGGACTCAAAGGTTTACGGTTTGGCTTTTGATTCTTTCTCTATACTTATTTGATATCCACTAATTTATTAAAATTTCTTCTTGATTATCCATGACTAGAGATTGAGTATACAAGAGCTCAATTGAATTAAACTCACAACACGACAAGATGAAACTGCTAATTAGTTCGATATTCCTGGAAGTTAACTCAGTATAATTTGGTGTTTTTGATTATTGAGTGTTCTCATTTAGATTTTGAGTGGTTATTGCAATTGTTGGAAAAAGGTACAATGAACTCGATTACTATGGTTTCAATATATTTTACAACCTAATAAACAAGCTGAATTAATATTTTTGATTTAGCACTCTCTTTTTATTTGGCCATGGAAAGAGAATTAATATTTTTGTGATTCTTGGATGTTGATGTTTTAATCCTAAAATTTAGAATCAGCTAGAATTAGGAGTGCGTATAGGATAACAGCATTTGCGGACTTCGAAAAGGTCAAGTTTTGAGATTTGGGCATCAAGGATAAAACGAGAGTGATAATTAGTATTGGGAGGATTCTTTTGGTGCGGGAAGTGAGAAAATTCTTTTGATGTCTTATGAATTTGTTTTGAAGAATATTCCTTTGTTTGAAGGTGGCATTCATTCCATACATCACAGCTGGTGACCCAGACCTTTCAACCACAGCAGAAGCCTTGAAGGTGCTGGACTCCTGTGGATCTGATATAATTGAATTGGGTGTTCCTTACTCTGATCCCTTGGCAGATGGTCCAGTTATTCAGGTCAGATTATAGTGTGTTACTTGTTGAATAAGTTTTAGTTTTCAGTTTTCTAACAGGTGTCTCACATTGTTTAGGCTGCAGCTACTCGTTCCTTGGCAAAAGGAACCAATTTTGATGCAATCACATTAATGTTGAAGGAGGTAACGTCATCCTATAATCTTATGCTACCTTTATGCTTTAATGATATATAGTAGATTGGTTAGGTTATGTCTATTGAGACTTTTGATCATTTAGACACATTATTGTATAAAAAAGGCCTATTGCAACGGCTAGTTAGATTTATGACTTAGACACATAGGTTAGATTGACTTGTTAGTGATATTAAATCTACAACACTCCAGTTTCAGTAGCAGTGGATTCTTTTCACAGATTGGAGGATTAGTTTGTTCCTTTCACAAAAGTAACTGATACCTTTTCCAGACTAAGTACTAATAAAGTGGAATATTTAATTACATTTACTTCTATGAGGTTATCATTCTATTGACTGCAATTATAATTATAGATATATACCCAAATATACTTCCCAGAAAAAATTGACTTACCCTTCTTATAATTTAGTCCTTTTTATGCATACATAAATGAGGAATTAAATACTGAGTAACAAGCACATTGTATCTGTTAACTGATTTGTTGGCTTCGTTTTTTTTTTCTATTTAGATGTCTCTATACTAGTTCCATTTTTGGGACTCGTAGAAGGATTGATGCTTTAACAATTTTAGCAAGTTTCATGACTTTTACTGTTTGTACAGGTGGTTCCACAGTTATCTTGTCCAATTGCTTTATTTACATATTACAACCCAATATTGAAACGTGGAATTGAGAAGTTTATGTCCACTGTAAAAGACATTGGAGTACATGGTAATGGACAAGCGAATCCGCTTGAACTTTTATTTTTATACCATCAAGGTTATCATGTTTAACAGTGCCCTTTCTTGCTAAAATGAAGTTGGCTCGTGTTTCTGTATTCTTAATTGTTGGACATACGAGTAAAGTGTGAAGGTCTTTTCAAACAAGATATTGTCTTTCTTGATGTTAAACACACTTAATTGACACAAATTGTCTCCTGCCTGATTGGAGTTTTATTTGCTTTTATAAATGGTTGCGTTTTATGTCTATGTCAATCCATCGTGTTCTATGATGATATAAATATTATTTAGATGCTTCTATACTTGTTTGCAGGACTTGTGGTTCCCGATGTACCTCTAGAAGAAACCCAACTTCTAAGGAATGAAGCTCTGAAGAAGAATATTGAATTGGTTTGACCTCTGACTTGAATAAATATCCATTTTATAAATTGGATGCAACTCAAAGTACAACTGAATTTGCTTTTTCTTTACCAAAATTTGAAGACATGAGTACCTTTGACTGCTGATGGGATGGTGATAGTGTAGTGTTACGGATGGGAAGAAAACTCTTTTATATTTTTTGGGGAAAAAAGGGAAAAAAAAAAGAGAAATTCTTAAGCTAATTTTTGAATAATCATTTATTTTATTGCGCATTTATGTTGTTGCCTCATTATACTCCTTTTGATGGTTTGTTGGAAGTTACTTCTTATTGAAGTGATAATTGGAAGGGATTGTATGCTTTTGACATAATATTGGTTGTTGCTTATTTTAGGTTAGTTTTGCAAATTTGGATTGTTAAACTAATATGTGAAATTGATTCATGAAAGTTAAGATATCTCTTCTTTTCTGTCTCTCTGTAAATGCATCCAGTTGATGTTGCATTTCTATTTTCTGGTTTCTAGGTACTTCTTACAACACCAACTACTCCAACAGAGAGAATGAAAGCCATCGTTGAAGCATCAGAGGGATTTGTGTATCTTGTAAGAGTCTTTCAAGAGTTTACTTGGTCATAATTTAGTTATAATATTAAAAAAGATGGGACTATTTTTTGGATTCAACTTCACCTGAGAAATCTCCATTTCTTCTGGAATTGTAGGTGAGCTCAGTTGGAGTTACTGGTGCCCGAGCATCAGTAAGTGACAGAGTTCAAACCCTTCTACAGGAGATTAAAGAGGTATGTCTCTATAATCCAATAACTACTCTTGATAGATGACACTAGTATACTGATTTCTAAACTTCGGTAGAATATTTCCTTCAATGTTTTTTTTAAGTAAACCCTGGAGAGATAAAAGTGAGTGCAATTAGGTTTATTGGCTACAAATTTCATAGATAATTGATGTAATGATAAAGGATTGATGTTTGATGACATTTGTTCTTCAATCTAATATTTGATTAGGAGCTCTAATTTGGACACTTCCCTGCCTACAAATTCGATTAATTGGTTCCAACATTTAAGCATAAATTTACCATATATTGGATCAGTCCAATCTGCTCATTGCAAGGTGGCATTGATACATTTAGAGACACATCAACTTAAATTTGGGATGCTTTGAAGAAAATATATTGTGTCATCAGAGATTATCTAATTGAAGTGGACTTAATGACTGCCTTATGCCTCTAATGTTACTATGACAGGCAACTTCTAAGCCTGTAGCAGTTGGCTTTGGCATATCAAAACCTGAGCATGTGAAACGGGTATAGTCTTCTGTCATCTTTATCTAATATTTTAGCATCAGTCAAGGTATTCATTACGTGAGTTGCATTACAGTTAGCGGGATGGGGTGCTGATGGCGTCATTGTAGGCAGTGCAATGGTGAAGTTGTTGGGTGAAGCAAGCTCGCCGGAAGAAGGGTTGAAGGAACTAGCAAGTTTCACCAAATCCCTGAGATCCGCTCTCCCTTGAAATACAACTTCATTTTATCAAATAAAACTTGTGTCCCCTTGGTTTGAAGTTTAAACAATGGCATAAATTTAAACTTGTTGAGAACTCTTGCTTCTCTTTGATAGCCGAGGTTGCAAGCTGTTGATAGCCTCAGACACTGAAAAATCAAAATAAATTTACGCAGTTAGAATTGCGATGACGATTGTGGAGCTTGTCTTGGTGCATGGTCCAAACCAGGTGGAGCTCCTCCATCCTCACAACCCCCAAAACCCTCCCCCCACATCAACCCAAAGCTCAAAGAGTTAGCCACATTTGCCCTGGAACTTTAAGAAGCTTTTGCAGAATAAGGATTAAAATTTTACTTAGAATAATTACAAGAAAAATTAAAGGAGCCAAGCCCAGCTGCCTGCCCGCTTTAACCTCGCAAAATCCCATTATAGACAAATTGTTCAGCACATTCAATTTATTATTTATTATGTCATCTGTAATTAGATCTAATAATATAGTGATTTATATTTTGTTATTTTATTTATATTAATTAATTTTATTCTAATTAATTAATATAAATATAATAATTAACGTGATTGCATTATTCTATTTTCTTTCTTTTTATATGCAGGTATGCACCCTCATAGGTACAGTGAATCAGTGATTGGTTGCTTGCTATATTGAGCCCATTTAGGGCCCGTTCGGCACTGCCTATAGAAAAAATGCTTCTCTTTTAATTTTTTTGAGTTAAAACAATTTTATAAAAAAATTCAGTAGACAAAAAGTACTAATACAAGTAATATTTGTCTTCCAAACACACCATAGCACCAGAGAAAAAATAAAATTAGGTAAGGTCCACAGCACGGACAGACTGTAGCACACCGTTTCCCCCTCTCTAATTTAGTAGGATACGTGTCAGTTAACAGTTCTAAAATCACAATACAACGTAAAGCACGTGATCATTTTCTTATTTTCTGACATTAACGCGAATCATATCAAATCCAACCAAAAATTTATTAAAAATAAATATATTTGTATTTTTTTGAGGAAAAAATAAATATATTTGTATTGAGAAACAAAACAAAAGCCTGTAGCTGACGGAGGAAAGAAAAAGCAAAGCCATTGAGAGAGAAGAGAGGGAAAAAAAAAGAGAAAAATCTGTGGGAGAAAAGCCGATGAACAGTATATTTCCTTCGGATGATTTCTCCGACCTTTTATGGCAGGGTCCGATGCCGGCATCGGCGATGATTAGGAGCCCGTCAGACTGTGAGTTCGCGAAGTTTCTAGATGATTTCTCCTCCGCTAGCGATAACGCCACTGCTCCGCCTTTTGTGGTTTCACAATCGCCGACTTCTTCGGATCCTCATAATTGTGATAATGATGTTTTGGAGATTGAAAAGCATGAAACTCCTCCCATTTTTCCTCCTCCTCCTCGTAATCATCCCCGTCAGCCGTCGGATCGCTCTCCCTTGGTTTCTACCGATTCGGATGGATACCACGCTTTTCTCAAGTCACAACTTGATCTTGCTTGCGCTGCTGCTGCTGCTAAGTCTCGAGTATTTTTGGATATATTGGATGTACATCTACATATATGTTTGTTGTTTTGATTGATTGTAAGCTTAGATACGCCTGTTTGATCGTCGGACTTTTGTGAATTTGATGAAGGAATCGAGTGTAAAGCCAGAAGTTGTCCCTTCCGTTGTTGAAGATAAAAGGACGGCGGTCAAGAATTGTCAATCAGAATCACAAGTTTCTGGTACCAGTTGGCTTCATATATATGTATATGTTACAGGCAACTTTTTGGTTGCAATTTTTCTTCTAGTGTTCACTGTTTTAACTTGTTGATAAATTACATCATCACTGAGAATAGCTTTTGAAAAAATTGAATGGGCATGAAAGTTAACTGGTTAAAGATGTGTTGCATGTATGTTTGATAATGGAGATAGTAATAGTATGTGAATTGAAGTCTTTAAATCCAAAATGCTTTTTGTAGATGTGCATTATTAGCAACAATAATCTTACTATGTTTTATAGACGGATCCCTTTATGAACATAAAACATTCGCATGGTAATAGTGTATAGATTTTAAAGGAAAAAAAATTGAGATGAGTTTATTTCTTTCTTTCTCTTGAAGCATGTTAGTTTATTATAGACGTGTGCTTATGCTCAAGTCTAACTACAATCCTTAGAAGCTAGAGGAAAAGTCTGCAAAAATAAGGTTTTCTCGTTTGTAACCGAAAGGTCATGGGTTTCACTTTAGAAACAATCTTGTTGTACAAAGCTGGGGAAATGCTTTGAATGATTCATGACCCTACATCACTCTTGTAACTCCAGTGCAATGATGCATAGGGGTTACTTTTTAAAGTGCTTAGAAACTACTGTCTTTGATCTGCAAAACCTTGATTTATACAGCCTGTTCTGCTGCTCAAAGGCAAACAACATTTGGTAGCTGAATATTTGTTAAAATTGAATGTATTGCTCTTCCTTCTTTTATTTTGTTTTTGCTTATTATTTTAGGATTTCTATTCGTTGAAGTGTTGTGTGCATAATGAGATCTAGAGTTCAAAGTTGTCATGTAGTTCCTGCTAAATTGTGGATTCATTTTATAGTTTATTTGTGCAAGATGAGTTGATGACCATGACCTTTTGTATCCAATGTCTGCTATAGGATTACTGTGATTTCTGCTTTCATTTAATAAGGTTTTTGTTGCACCAATTTATCTCTACTTTCTGAAATGTGATACCATGTCTGCCTCTGACTGTTATAGGTAATGGCCACGGAATCTCGAAGACACAAAGTGAGGCTGATGGCACATCACTTCGCCTTCTGGCATTACCTTCTATGCAGCGAAAACAAGAAGTACCAGTGCGGCAAACAACTAGTGGATCTTCAAGAGAAGATTCAGATGATGATGAACTTGAAGGAGATACAGAAAATAACGAGCAGCTGGATCCTGCTGATGAAAAACGTGCCAGGAGGTGATTTTAGCTTCTTATTTTGTCTTTTAGATTTTCTTGATTGGTTTTAGTGGTTTCAGAAGACTATTTAGTAACCTTTAACGTTCTGTATTTTTCTCGCTCATATTGCCTCTTTCCCTTTTATTTGTTCCTGTAAGTAATTTTCTGAGGGCTGTAAGTGGTTGCTTCTGCTATTATTACTGAACAAAGGATAGTCATTTTCAGATGGATAATATAATGCAGATTTAATTATGACCTCTAAAATCATTATTGCCTTGTAAAATCTCATTTAATTGCTACCTTGGGAAGCTGCTGCTGCTGTTGTTTTTTTTTTTTAATATATCTACTTACTAATTGACATTCGTCCGTATCTTTTTTCCTGCTTTTGAGAGTGCATGGATGAGATGGAAGTAAACTCTTTCTGTTTATAAGTTTTTTCTGTTAACAAATTTTCCCATATCCAAGTTTATATTATAAGTGTTAAATAAGCAAGGATAGCAATATATTATTTGATATGTTGATTTTCTGATTGTGACTCAGGATGCTGTCAAATCGAGAGTCAGCCAGACGTTCAAGAAAGAGGAAACAGGCACAGTTGAATGAACTTGAAGAGCAGGTCTGATCCAATACTTTTCTCCATTACTTGTTTGGTCCCTCTCTCTAATTATTTTGCTCTCTTTCTCTCTCTCACACACACACACACATACACACACACACTCACTTTCTTATGGTAAATGATGAGCTTATTTTGTCTAATAGGTTGGTCAACTGAGGGATGAACGCACATCACTGTTAACGCGCTTGACAGACATTAATAAAAAGTGTGACGAGGCTTCTGTTGACAATAGAATTTTGAATGCTAATATTGAAACCTTAAGGACAAAGGTAAATTCTTATATTATATCCTCACATGTTTTTACTTGGTTCTAACTCAATTTCTTTTGGTGTTTGGAATTGCTTAATAATTTACTTCCAGACTTGAATACTGGAACTATGTGATGCTTATAAATGTGCAATTTTATCAGATCATAAAAAACCAAGGGTAACTTATGATATCATATGGAAACTGATTGAATGTGCATGTATGTCTTGGTTGTCTATGTGTGTTTATAGCAGAGGGTAACTTATTTTTGAAAGCAGAGCCATCACAAATTCTTGTATGTGTTGCATTAGCATATTGAGGAAAACATCTGCTTCAAGTTGATCCCTCCAAAATAGTTGGAAGTCAAGAAAGCAAGTGCTATTCAGTTGTATGGCGTTGTCTGTATTAACCAACAAAAAATTGTTTGTTTGAAATATATTTATTTCGTCCATAAGCTTATTTACATCTCTCTACACCATGTTTGGCATGATATGTTTAGTTGATGAATTCCCCTCTTGTTGATCAAATTTATCAGGTAGAAGTAATATTTGAATTTTTCAGGTCAAAATGGCTGAAGATCAGGTTAAACGGGTGACAGGGTTGAACCCAATGCTTCTAGCAAGGCCCAACTTGCCTAGCATGGGGATGCAGTTTGTGGCTGCACAAACTGATGCATCAACCAATGTTGCAGTACCGATGCAGCCTAATAATAACCATTTCTTTCACCATTCAGTTCCTAATATCACCTCTGGTGCTCCACATATCCAGAGACTAAACAATGGGTGCCCTGACAACATTATACCTCTCGCCACTAATCCACAAGCTGATAATGGAACAACTAACATTGTTGGAATGGCTTCTATGCAGCAGTTACCTATCAATGGACAAAACATGACTGATTTACCCCCCGTTCAACATGTACAAAAGTCGACAGCCAATCCATCTGGGGATTTGCCTGCATACAACAAAGGGCGTTCTCAGCCAGTCGCAAAAGATAACAAGAAGAAATGATTCCAATGCTTCTCCACCCTTCAGTGGCATATGGAAATTGGGGTATGGAATGAGGTCATTTAATATAACAATTATTGGTTCAAACAATTTATAGGCGCAACTTATATTAGGTCTTAATCAATTGTGCTCAGAATTAAGTGGTTTCCATTTTCATTTTTCAACTGACGGATTTTCGCACTCTTCTTTCAGTTGCACATGGCTTTGCTTTGGTGTCTTTAATAAAAGAGCGGGAATCATACTAGACCATTATAGGAAAATAACACTGAGGATGAAAAAAAAAATCAACTACGAAGAATTTTGTTAGCCGTTTCTTTTGTCGTTGAACAATGTTTAACCCATTTCTTGCACCTTGGACGCCTGTCTTGTCGAAGAGGAGACTTCCTGTTCCAGACTCTTTTAAAGAACGATAGAAAAAGGACATAGTCACGATTGAAAAAGAAAGCCATACACTTGGTCGTTTGTGTATTTGTACTTTAAGGAAGTGGTTATACATTTGTGCTTAAATTAATATTTTATTGATAAAGAAATTGAAAAAACTAATCACAAATTGGAAGGAATATAATTCGGCATGAACAGCCCAACAAAAATTCTGCAGAATCTCTCACTTGTATTTGTAACCTGAAACTGTTTCTGGGTAGCCAAGCTAACCCTCCGAATTTGGTTGGGATTTATGTGGCGATACTGATGCCTCCTTAGTTTTGCATGAAAAAACTCGCAGTGCAAAATAATAATAAACAAATAAAAAAAATCCACACCAGCATCTCACCCTGTTGCTTTTACAAGCATTCCCATAATCAATACTACCACTATAACCACCATATCAGGCACCAAAACCACAATCCGACCTTTACTTCCTTTCACACCACCCCATTGGCACCACCACCTACAATCTACCATCACTTACCATTGTTGGCCTACCCATCACCATCATATTTATATCTTTGTCAATAATTTGAAGAATGTATAGCATCCAAAGCAATAGCTTGTACGATACCGATACAGATAAACGTTAACCTAAGCAGTCTCAAAACAACAGAAACTCAACTACTGTCAGCTGGTAAATGTGATCCCAGCTGGAACTCTTTCTTCGCTGTTCCTATTATTTCTCGGCAGAATTGTTCCCTTATCTGGCTAAACTCTTACCTATCTCTGAATCAAAATCCTTAACTATTAGAACGTTTCTTCCATATCAAATGTAGTAAACAGAAGCAAAAACATTTCGCACCTCCTCCTGCAAAGTTCTCTGTCTTTCTGCAGAACCAGCTATTTCCTTCCATGGTAAACCATCTTTTTAAATCCTGCATCCACTCAACAGCTGGTCCGTATCTGCTTCAATAAGTTGCATGCAACGAACAAATATGGTAGTCTCAAAATATCCTATCACCATAATTACAGTAGCCACATATACCATTCGCAATAAACAATACTTGATAGGTTATTCTTTAAGACCTGTGGCACATGGCCTAACAACTCTGTTCTTTAGTTGACAAATGTACAGTGTACATATAGAAGATTTTAAATTTAAATCTAGCGAATGTTGAGCTCCTTAGAATTATTATATTGAATTCATGACTGCTGCATTTTTGCAGCCAATTGTAAGCCCGATTGAACTTTGCTTTCAAAATGGGCTTCTAGCCTGCAAGAGACATTAATACAGATAAGTTGGATTGCAGGATATAAAACACGAAATAAAAAAGCACAAGAGAATGAGCTTGCCTGGTTGCACATTTATAGTAAATGGTGTCAGGTGAGTTATATGTGCGTGCATTGGCAAACATTCTCTTGACATCAGCCACAAACATATCGAATGTCACATAGTATTGTTCTGACTCTACCCTTTTTGACATTGTCTTCAAATCTGCAGCATAACAAAGCGTAAGCGAAAAACTTGTTAGTGCAACAACATCAAGAATTTTCTGCTAAAATACAAATAAATTTGATACCTAACCCATTGGGTCTTCCATGATGTCATAATAATCAGGGACATCATGGGCATCAACTGTCTATTAGATGATAATTATTTCATCTCTGAAAGTCAGTAAATTTTCAAATAATTGCATGACACAAATTTATAATACGAAAATATTTAATAACCTATGGGCATCACAGGGTGTGGTAAGATGAGTTGGCTTTTAAAACTATTATCAACCCTAGTAGTTTTAGCAAAGTATCCCATCTCTATTGTCCACATCAATGTTGAGATGGTGTATTTAGAACCTGATAGCGCAAGCTAGAATTGCCATCCCTGTGTTTCATGTTTATAGAGTATAACATATATACAGTATGTGAAACACTTGTTAGTGCAACAACATAAAGAATTTTCTGCTAAAATAAATCAAATAAATTCGATATCTTACCCATTGGGTCTTTGATGATGTCATAATAATCAGGGACATCACGAGCATCAACTGGTTCCTTAAATGGCCAAGCATCAACATGATCATGCATTGACTGATTACATTGATTATATATATGGTAAGAATCCAACAAATGTATGGGGAAAAAGAATGCTTGAAGATATTAATAAAACAAGCAAATTCAAGAAGAAAGCAAAGGAATTAAACTATGAAAATGTGTTCAACAATAAAAAAGTGGTAAATTAATCAGTAGTTAGACTTTTTAAGTAATTCCAAGTCAATTACTAACCATCAGCTTTTCTATTTCGTCTACAACTTGGTCATCACTGAAATAGTTGATATTTTGGTGAATTATGTCATCGATTCCCGATACAAAATGCTATATACAAGTGTTTTTGAGTCTACATGGAAGTACTGATTCAAATGTTCTAATCAGTGGACTAAAAATTTGACTTGTGTGTTTAGGAACCAATTCTGGAGGATTTTGTCAAATTCCAGTTAGACAACTCATTGAAATGTTTGCAATTCTAGCAACAATGACCAGACTGCAAACAACATATATGTTCATTCAATGATGACACTGAAACAAATTTATATTTAATGACCGACTTTAAATTAAGTGAAAAGTTTAGTGACTAATATTTCAACTAACTCATCTATGAGTCGCACAAAATAACCAATAGCAGCAAAATACTTGGCCCCTTGGTCTCATTGGGCCCCTAACATCATAGACAAGATTCTACCCAAATATAGACGGGAAAAAATGTACTTGACTGCTTCTGTTATCCGTCAACGAATTAAAGTAGTATATCTTATTTCTTAGATTGTAAGAGTCTATTAAAATGTTAGCGAGTAAATAGGAAAAACAACCCCCATGATTCCAGAATGAAGAGAAGATACAATTGTCTTAACCAGATAGTTAAGCTTTTTAGTTAACCTAATCAAACAGTCAGCTGCTAACAGGCATGCTAGTGAAAGAAATGCATCAAGTTTTATGATGGCAATTTGATAAAAATGAAATTCGTCTATTGTGCTGTTAAGAACACTTTCCTGTCTATTTTGCAGCAACTTTTGCAATCATTAAAGATTCGAATTAATCATCAAGGCTTACTCTAATAGAAAATCTGAAAAAAATGAAAGCTGTTTCTTTTCTTCTTTACTTTTTTTTTTTCTTTTGTGACTTGCCTTCAAAAGTGAGCGCATGAATGCAGTCCAATGCTTTTGACTTGTAGCACTATCTGTAGGAGTATAATATGCATTGAACCTAGAATGGCCCCACTGATCTGGAGTCCACCCAGCCTCCCCTGTTATCACACATTCAAATCAAATTTCAATCAGTTTATGGAACCTTCCTATAAATTAGTTATCAAAAAACACAAAAGTTAACAGAACATGTTCAAGAACTTACTCAAGCCAGGAATATCCTCAACTTTTACAATCTTTTTAGGAATACCAGCATCTTTCTGAATAAAATAAGTTCATAATCAGAAGTAAACATATGGCATTACTAAATACAGGAATTCCATCCTAATATATATATATATATATATTGATGAATTTATTAAGCCTAGGAACTTGAAGAAATTCTGATGGTCTATACCTTCAGAAAATCAATTCCAGTGTAAACAATGTGACAATTGGATAGCTCTCTTATCTTTTCATCAATTGCCTATCATTGCCGAATAACAAGAACAATATTAATTTGTGTAAGAACCTACAAAAACAAAATTAAAGGGGAATTCGCAAGAAATAAGGAGTTTCAGAAGTCGTATATTGAAGCAATTCTTGTAAATGATAGACATAACATAGAAATATGGAATATATCAAGGAGATGGCACTGTACAAAATCATCCATAATAAAAACCCTCGAAGAACTATTTTAAACAGTTAAATACCACTGGCAACAAATTCCCTCCATTGATTAAGTGAAGCAGAATGTGATACAGTGATGCATGCATAGAATGAATCTGTTATAAGTTCAACATCCTGAAGAGACAATCTTACAGATAACTGCCAGGATTTCTGATGTTATGATATAGAAAAGCAGGAAAGCCACATGAATACAAAGGCACAAAGAATCCATGCGTTGACAACTGATGTTTTGGATAGAATCAATAGCATAATTTATCAGAGGCAGTACTAAATACCTTCAGGATAGAAGCAATTTACCAATGAATATTATGCATTTTGTCCATCATATCAAGAGATAACAAGAAACATTACAAGACAAAAATGGCCTTTTCAGGCATGCACATTAACACAGAAGCACCATCTGGACTAATTGACTTTCACTGGTTATAGAAATTAAAACTGTTTATGATCTCTGATAAGAATTAAGAATGCTGATTCTGTATTTTCATAGAAAGGTAGAATAGAAGAACAAAAGCTGAATTTCGAGACTCAGCAAGGTCTCCCTTAAGCCGAAGCTTTTACATAAATTTTCCCATGCAAAACCCACCCCAGATTATTCTATTAAATCTATTCTTAGCTGCCACACATTACACACTCATGACAAATAGAAGATTCTAGTGACAACAGCTGTCCCTAGGACCACTACCCCACTAACTGCTCATTTTGGGAAAATAATACCCTGCTTCTTATGCCTAGAGTATTTGTAGATAATTGGTGGTTTATCAATACTCCCCCCTAAAGCTTTCATTGTTCCTTCTTGGTTGTTTAGAAATCTTTGAATGGCTCTCACCTTCAACTCCTCCCAACTAGTTAATGGTTGCCTAGATTCTACCCACTGAACTTGTAAAGAAACAAGACTGAAGAGAAATCGATTGTGTTTCACTATGAAAGAATACACATATATATACAACTTTGTAGAAATCAAAATAGGAAGAAAATCAATCTAATTCCTATAATCAAGCTAATTCCTATTTAGGCTAATAATACATATTTACATCCTATAATATAGCCTATAATCTTGTAACACTCCCCCTTAAGCTGGAGTATAGATGTCAATCATGCCTAGTTTGTTACAAATATACGAAACACGAGCTCCATTAAGAGCTTTTGTAAAGATATCTCCTAGCTCCTTTCCAATCCTCACATATACTGTAGAGATTAGACCTCGCTAAATATTTTCATGAACGAAATGACAATCAATTTCGATATGCTTCGTTCGTTCATGAAATACTGGATTAAATGCAATGTGAAGAGCAGCCTAATTATCACGCCATAGCTTAGCTGGTACCAAAGACTTAAGACCTACTTCAGTAAGGAGCTAGTATATCCATATAATTTCACATACAGATTGTGCCATAGCCCGATATTCTGATTCTGCACTCGAACATGAGACAACAAATTGCTTCTTGCTTTTCCATGAAACCAAATTTCCGCCTATGAATACACAATAGCCTGAAGTAGATCTCTTGTCATCTTTAGATCCAGCCCAATCAGCATCAGAAAAACACTCAATTCTAGTATGACCGTGATTGCCATACAAAATGCCTCTCCCAGATGCTCCTTTTAAATAACACAATATTTGTTCCACTGCCTTCCAATGATGAACAGTTGGGAAAGACATATATTGACTTACGACACTAACTGAATTTGCAATATCTGGACGGGTCACAGTAAAATAGTTGAGTTTTCCAACCAATCTTCGATACCTCTCAGGATCCTCAAAATGATTCTCCTTCTTTTGTCAGTTGCGAATTAGGAACCATTGGAGTGTTGCACGGTTTAACCTCCAATTTTCCTATTTCAGACAACAAATCAAGCACATATTTTCTTTGAGACAAGAAGATTCCCTTTTTGTTTCTGTTCACTTCAACACCCATGAAGTATTTCAATATCCCCAAATCTTTAGTATGAAACTGACCATGAAGAAATGATTTAAGAGATGAGATGCCTGTATTGTCACTACCAGTAATGACAATGTCATCCACATACACTACTAACAGAATAATATCATCGACAGACTTTTTTGTAGAATACTGAATGGTTAGCCTCACTTTTTCTTATTCCAAACTTCTCTACAGCTTGGCTAAATTTTCCAAACCAAGCACGAGAACTTTATTTGAGTCCATACAATGATTTACAAAGACAACATACTTTTCCAGACTCCCCCTGAGCAACAAAGCCAGGAGGTTGCTCTAAATATATCTCTTCTTGAAGATCACCATGAAGAAAAACATTTTTGATGTCCAGTTGATGCAATGGCCAATTATAAGTGACAGTCATAGAGATAAATAATATGACAGATGTAAGCTTAGCAATAGGAGAAAAAGTGTCAGAATAATCTACACCATATGTTTGAGCATATCCTTTAGCAACCAAGCGAGCTTTCAAACGTGCAACTGATCTATCAGGATTAAATTGTACTGCAAACACCCATTTACAGCCGATTGATTTCTTCCCTACAGGTAAATTCATTAAAGTCCAAGTACCATTATTTTCTAAGGCTTTCATTTCCTTAATCATAGTCTGACGCCAACCAGGATGAGACAATGCTTCATGAACAGATTTAGGAATAGAAATTGAATCCAGAGAAGCAATAAAAGTGCAATATGACGATGATAAATGATTATAAGATATAAAAAATGAAACAGGATAAGTACACTGACGTTTACCTTTTTAAAGAGCAATGGGAAGATCATCTAGATTAACAGATTGAGGGATTGGATCTGACGACGAAGGAGCAGGTGCAGCTAGCACAAGACATGGTTCTGAGGGAGTTGTTCGTCGGGAATAGACTTGCACTACAGGAGGCTTAGGACGAGCAGAGATGAACTCAACAGGATTAGAAACTGAAGATGTAATGGTATAGATTAACAAATAATTATCCTCCCCCTGACTTGTATAAGATGGAGATGAAGAAAAACAGAGTGTCCTCGAAGAAGGTGACATCAGCTAAAAAAAAAAAAAACCCAAATTTGTTTCTAAAAATGCCCCCAAACTCTAATACCATGAAAAGAAACAAGATTGAAGAGAAATCGATTGTGTATTTCACTATGAAAGAATATACATATATATACAACTTTGTAGAGACCAAAATAGGAAGAAAATCAATCTAATTCCTATAATCAAGCTAATTCCTATTTAGGCTGATAATACATATTTACATCTTATAATATAGCCTATAATCTTGTAACAGGACCCAAGAAAGAGCATCCCCTCCATATTCACTATAGCCAATTCCAATTTATCTGCATCGGAAGTGCGATGGACTGAAAAGAATCGCTCCATTCGAAAAATCCAGCCATCGGGATTATCTCCATTGAAAAGCGGCATCTCCACTCTTCGAGATATCATCTCCGTCCGATTGCTAGAATTTAGGACTAACCCATGCGATCGAGTCGCCGCTCTACCGACGCTACCCCGAACTTCTATATCATCACTAGTCATTGTTGTCTTTGTTCCAACAGTGTCGCTCTTCTTAAACTCGGCCCATTCAGCAAGCATCTGTGCAACATGCTGAGTTAGTGTAGCTACACTCGATTTGAGGTCTGTATCTTCTTTCTCCATCGAATCAATTGGTGTTTCAGTAGTCTCCGACAAAGCGGGTGGTCTCCGTCCCCTTGCCAGAATTTGTCCGGCTCTAATACCACTTGATAAGAATCAAGAATGTTGATTCTGTATTTTCATAGAAAGGTAGAATAGAAGAACAAAAGCTGAATTTTGAGACTCAGCAAGGTCTCCCTTAAGCCGAAGCTTTTACATGCAAACCCCACCCCAGATTATTCTATTCAATCTATTCTTAGCTGCCACACATTACACACTCATGACAAATAGAAGATTCTAGTGACAACAGCTGTCCCTAGGACCACTACCCCACTAACTGCTCATTTTGGGAAAATAATACCCTGCTTTTTACGCCTAGAATATTTGTAGATAATTGGTGGTTTATCAATCTCATTTTTCATTTTCACATTTATAACTTTCCAAGACTTGTAAGGAAAGTAATGAGGCATTCACTTCCCTGTAATATCCCCACTACTATCCGACAGTCCAAGCAGGGGCCGACACATAATTAAATATGGAGGGATGACCAAAATTTAATGAGTCATACAATTTTAAAAATTAGTAACAATAATCAACATTCATTGTTAATTAATTTCAAATTACATTCTAGCTATCAAAAAAGATGGCAATCACACTTTCATGTCATGAAAACATTTATAAGTAAATCTATATTAAAATTTTCAGCAATTTAAATTTCAATTACAGCAACAAACAATCAGGAAAAAAAAAATTCATTTTCAATCTTGTTTCCGAAACTTATTCCTAATTATGTTTATAGTAAAAGAATTGCTTTTGTACTAGCCATCATAAGAACTAGAAGAGTAAGAATAAGAGTCACTACTCTATAAAGTGGATGAATCTTGGACTTTCTTGTTTTCTTCAACCATTGATACAAATTACAAATAGTTCATAGTGCTTCAAAATAAAAAAATTTTCTTAAAAGCACAAAAGAAGTTTTTCTTGAAACATTTGACATAAAAAGTTAAACTGGGAAAGAATTAATAGATGGCATCAACCTAGAGGTTCTAAAATAATTTTAAATTGATTTTAATTTAAAAAAAGAAAAAGAAAATTGGGGATCCATGATTCCAGGAAATACCTGTCCCTAAGTCCAAGCATTTGAAGAACGAAACTCTATGACACACACAGAAAGTCCTTTTGAATTTTATCATGATTCACTAGTCCAATACCATTGAAATTCAGATATAGAACAAGTCTGGCAAAAAAGAGAAGAAATCACACTAATGCAACAGTTATATTTCACCTGTCTTTGACGACGAATCATAGTTGATAAATCAGTGTATGGAAGTTTTGGATCAATTTTGCATTCCATAAGGATACCTCCATCATAGTCTTTAATATACCTGGAATTGAAACAAGATAAGACTTAGAAATAAACTAGTTATACAAGATAAGTCTCGGAATGAATTTGACCCAAACATGGCTGACAAAGCGAAAAGTCATAGGACCATCAGCTCACAGTTCCTACAATAATGAGAACCCTCCAGTTGTGAGGAAAGTCATTGAGTAACTATAAGATTGGACTAGAAAGAGAAGTAACAACTCCACTTCCAAGTTTCACCTCTCCCAATTCCCCAACCCTCAAACAAAAACCTATTTTCATAATGATCCCATGACACCTAATCATATTACAAAATTGCAGACAGAAAAGAGAGCACTTTAACTGTCAAAGTTATTGCTGAAGGTTGTGAATTAACATTACCCTTGCCAACGATCCTTCTCCAAGTAAATATCTTTAGTAAAACCCTACAGGTTAATAAAAATATGAAGCCATTAGGAAAAACAAAAACCTAAATCCAGGAGAAAGATAAATGAAAGCATCAAAAGTATCACTTGACGACAAGGTATGCAAAATACTTGCATGAGACTAAACGTCAACTATTTCAAAAGCACAGCATGTTTTATAGATTGCTATAAAAAAAATGTGATACTCTGAAACAAATATAACCATTCAAAAAGTCTATTAAATGGATAGTGACTCCAAACATGAACTGAAGAGATAGCTCTCAGCAACAGTATAATTGCATCTTCATATATAAGAAATTGGAATTAAAACCAGCTAGTGTCTAAGTGACCAGTTTAAATTTTGCATTGGTTAGCATACGCTTTTACAAAGCAGAATCAAAAACATATTTCAGGCATGTCTTATTGCTAGCAAGGGCACACTATCATAATTAATATGCTAAAATAATCAATAATCCTGAACAGAACGAAAAATTATGCCAAATTTATAAATTTTGACCTGTTTAATAAAATAACCAACAGCATTATTGTCAGCATATGTCAGAAAATGTGTTAGCCCATCAACATCACGTGCATGCTGCTTCAAATGATTCATCAATCTTGTGCCATAACCTTTTACTTGTTCATCTGCTGTGATTGCACAAAAAGCTATTTCCCCAAACTTTTGGCTGTGATTTTAAGGGAAACAGGGTAAATTAAAATAGCAAATGGGCTTTCAAAACACAAATATAATCATCACAAAATAAATTATTATTTGCAAGTATCATATAGTCTTAGCCACATAGTTATTGTTACAGGTTGTAATCTCCTAATTAGTGGCTGTAAATATGTAGTGTCTTAATTAGTTTAGTTTCCTTATTAGTCTATAACCTTTGTATATAAATATGTAATGTTTATATCAATACATATAAGCTATTCAACGCCCATCTTTGTGTTTCTACATGGTATCAGAGCATTAGGGTGGGATTTGGGTCTCAGATTTCGGTTGTCTGGGTTTTTGGAAGACTAGGGTTCCGTTCTTCTTGCGTTTGGATCACCATCTCAGAGACATCTCTCATTGTCATTGCAGGCCTAGGGAGGAGCGCCATCACCAGCTCGGCCTTCGCTCAGAATCCGACGTCCAGCCGCAAATCCCTTACGCAGAATCACGCGCCACCGTCGCCTCCATTTGGCTCGCCCCTATCTATGCAATACTTTTCCGGGCTTAGTTGAGGTTATACCCTCTCGGTTTGGGTGCTCAGGTTATGTTTGTTATCGAAACCTGCACTTTCTGTCTCGATTTGTTCTATTTCAGTTTGTTTGTGATCTGTAGCTTCTCTTTTGAGTGAATTAACTCTATTTGTTGAGTTATAGCTGACAAAAAGATAGTGACTATCTCCGATGTAGTTCCAGTAATGTCTAAAATTACGGAACACAAGTTTAATGGTTCCAATTATATGGATTGGAGTAAGACAATTCATCTTTACTTACGAAGTATTGATAAAGACAAACATATGACTGATAATCCACCTAAAGATCAGTCCAAACAAACATGGTTACGGGAGGATGCTCAGTTATTTTTGCAGATCCGTAATTCTATTGATAGCGAAGTTATTGGCTTGATTAATCACTGTGAGTATGCCAAGGAATTGATGAATTATTTAGATTTCTTGTATTCAGGGAAATGAAATATTTTCCTAATTTATGAGGTTTGCAAAACATTTTATCGTACAGAGAAGCAAGATCGGTCTCTTACTACTTATTTTATGGATTTTAAGAAAACTTATGAAGAGCTTAATATGTTGTTGGCTTTTAGTCCCGATGTGAAGGTTCAACAGAGTCAACGAGAGCAGATGACCATTATGAATTTTCTAGCCGGTTTTCCTCCTGAATTTGAAACTGCAAAATCTCAGATACTCTCAAGTTCTGAGATTTCTTCCTTACACGATGTTTTTAGCAGGATACTTCGTACAGAAGGAACTCCACTTGCTCAGTATGGTAGTGCCCTTGTTAGCCAATATCATGAGTCTGAATGTTCTGACCCATGATATTGGCTAACAAGGGTGGAAGTAGAGGATCAAATATAGTTGAGTCTCGAGCACAAGATTCAAGAGTGATTGTGTGTCATTATTGTCATAAGCCAGGTCATATGAAGCGAGATTGCATAAAACTTCAATATAGAAATCAAAAAAATCATTATACTCATGTGGCATCCACTACTAATGCATCTAAAAAGGCAGTTTTTATCTCTGCAGATGAATTTGTCAAGTTCTCCCAGTACCAGGAATCATTGAAGTCTCCATCTACTCCAGTTATTGCTATTGCTGATTCAAGTAAATCCAATGCATGTTTTGCTTCCACCTCCTCCAAATAGGTCATTGATTTTGGTGCCATAAATCATATGACAGGTAACTCTAGCCTATTTTCTACTCTCCTATTGCATAAGTCCACTTCTAATGTCACCTTAGCAGATGTGTCACCATCTTCTGTTATTGGGTCTGGTACAATTAATCCGACCCCTTTGCTTCCTCTAACATCTGTTCTTCATTTACCTCAATTATCTTTCAATCTGATTTCTGTAAGCCAGATTACTCGCACTCTTAATTGTTGTATCTCATTCTTTCCTGATTATTGCTTATTTCAGGATCTTATGATGAAGAAGATTATTGGTAGAGGACATGAATTAGGATGCCTCTACATTCTTAACTCTCAGATTCCTAGGTCCATTGTTTGCTCTGGAGTTGCATCACCTTTACAGGCACACTGTCAATTGGGACATCCCTCTCTTCCTTTGCTTAATAAGTTATGTCCTCAATTTAGTAGGTTATCTTCCTTAGATTGTGAGTTGTGTCAGTTCGCTAAACATCATCGTCTTAGTTGTAGTCCTATAGTCAATAAAAGAGCTACTTTTCCTTTTGAATTAGTTCATTATGATGTTTGGGGTCCTTGTCCAATTCAGTCTAAAATTGAATTTAAGTACTTTGTAACTTTTGTTGATGACTATTCCCATATGACATGGTTATAGTTAATGAAAAGTCGCTCAGAATTATTTTTCCATTTTTTTGCCTTTTGTGCTGAAATTAAAACTCAATTTAATGTTTCTGTTCATATATTGAGAAGTGATAATGTCAAAGAATATTTATCAGCTTCTTTTCAGACTTATATGATTCAAAATGACATTCTTCACCAAATATCATGTGTTGACACCCCATCTCAAAATGGAATGGCAAAACGGAAGAATAGACATCTCCTTGAAACAGCAAGAACTCTTTTGTTCCAAATGAATGTACCTAAAACTTTTTGGGCTGATGCTGTTTTAACAATATGTTTTCTGATTAATCGTATGCCTTCCTCTGTTCTTCATGGCGAGACTCCGTATCATATTCTCTTTTCTACTAAGTCAGTGTTTCCTATTGAACCTAAGATATTTGGTAGCACTTGCTTTGTTCGGGATATTCGTCCAAATGTCACTAAATTAGATCCCAAGTCATTGAAGTGTATCTTTCTTGGATATTCTCAGGTGCAAAAAGGGTATAGGTGTTACTATCCTACTCTTAATAAATACCTTGTCTATGCTGATGTTACTTTCTTGGAAGACAAGCCATATTTTTCATCTTCGGCTTCAGCACGTCTAGAGGAAGATGATGACTTGTTAGTCTACACTATCACATCTTCTGAACCTGTCACATCCTCTGAATCCGTTTCTATCTCGGCTCCTACCAATTTCTTCAAGTTTATTCCAAACGTCAGCACCCTCCTGATCCATGTCCTACACCAACTCCTCTGTCATTTGATCCTATGTTAAGTGATGATCTTCCCATTGCCCTACGCAAAAATAAGCGCCAATGTACTTATCCTATTTCCTCATTTGTCTCTTATCATAACTTGTCACGTTCTTCTGCCTTCTTTGTTGCATCCCTTGATTCTATTACTACTCCTAAAACTGTTCGTGAAGCCTTATCTCATCTTGGATGACATAATGCAATGCTGGAGGAAATGAATGCATTAGATGATAATGGTACTTGGACCTTGGTAGATTTACCTTCAGGAAAACAGACTACTGGATGCAAATGGGTATTCACAGTTAAGGTTAATCCTGATGGATCAGTTGCTCATTTAAAGGCCCGTCTTGTTGCTAAAGAATATGCTCAAACCCATGGAGTGGATTATTCTGACACTTTTTCTCCTATTGCTAAACTAACATCTATCAAATTGTTTATTTCTATGGCAGCTACTCATGA
Organism: Balakata baccata; assembly: GCA_949630135.1. NCBI lineage: Eukaryota > Viridiplantae > Streptophyta > Magnoliopsida > Malpighiales > Euphorbiaceae > Balakata > Balakata baccata. The sequence continues at coordinate 53,606 of CATIWF010034514.1, forward strand.
TTGGCCTTTGTATCAACTCGATATCAAAAATGCATTTCTCCATGGTGATCTTCATAAGAAAGTTTATATGAAGCAACCTCCGGGATTTGTTGCTTAGGGGGAGTATGGGAAAGTCTGTCGTCTTCATAAATCTTTGTACGGCTTGAAACAAAGTCCTCGAGGTTGGTTTGACAAATTTAGTCAAGTAGTTAAGAAGTTTGGAATGCTAAAATGTAAGTTTGACCACTCGGTGTTTAACAGACAATCTGGAGATGGAGTTATTTTGTTGGTTGTGTATGTTGATGATATTGTTATTACTGGAAGTGATACTATGGGAATCTCATCTCTAAAGTATTTTCTTCATACTCAATTTCACACTAAAGACTTGGGGATGCTGAAGTACTTCTTGGGGGTTGAGGTTACAAGGAGTAAAAGAAGTATTTTCCTATCTCAGCGAAAATATGTACTTGACTTGTCTGAAACAAGAAAATTGGGAACAAAGCCGTCAAGTACTCCTATGATCCCTAATATGCAACTTACAAAGGATGGTGAGTTAACTATTTGAAGATCCTGAGAAGTACATAAGTTTGGTTGGAAAGTTAAATTATATTACAGTGACTCGTCCAGATATTGCATATTCTGTCAATATTGTAAGTCAGTTTATGTCGTCATCAACAGTTCAACATTGGACACACCCTTAGAACAAATCTTGTGTTACTTGAAATGAGCTCCTGGACGTGGGATTTTATATGCAAATCATGGACACACTCATATTGAGTGTTTCTCAGATGCAGACAGGGCAGGCTTAAAGATAGATAGAAGATCCACATCAGGATATTGTGTCTTTGTTGGAGGAAATTTGGTTTCATGGAAAAGTAAGAAGCAGAATATTGTATCTCGTTCAAGTGTTGAAGCAAAATATCGGGCTATGGCACAATCTGTATGTGAGATTTTATGGATATATCAACTCTTAGCTGAGGTAGGTTTCAAGGCTACAATACCAGTAAAGTTGTGGTGTGATAACCAAGCTGCCCTCCACATTGCGTCTAATCCCGTTTTCCATGAACAAACGAAATATATTGAGATCGCCTATCATTTCATTCATGAGAAACTACAACAAGGTTTGATTTCCACTGGATATGTGAAAACAGGAGAACAGTTGGGAAATCTCTTCACTAAAGCTTTAAATGAGACTCGGGTTGATTATCTTTGTAACAAGCTGGGCATGATAAATATCTATGCTCCAGGGAGAGTGTTACAGGTTGTAATCTCCTAATTAGTGGCTGTAAATATGTAGTGTCCTAATTAGTTTAGTTTCCTTATTAGTTTATAACCTTTGTATATAAATATGTAATGTTTATATCAATACAAATAAGCTATTCAACTCCCATCTCTGTGTTTCTACAGTTATGAATAAATCCAAGCACATTCAGTTAATCTTATCAATTCCACTAGGACCAAACTAAGTTCCATATTGTTGTCAATTATATCAAAGTTCAAAGATTAGATCGTTTACTCATCAGATGAAGATATATTCAAAGTACAAACAAATAAAAGACAAAAGATTGTCAGTTCTGAGAAAGAAAACTAGCTAAAAATATATAGATTCACTTCCATTTATTGGTATAATGAGAAGGCACTACACTTCAATATGGCACAACATGATAAATATATGAATAGAAACCAACCTGGCATATGGACGATATGTGATGCCACCAACAACCTGATTACGTCTGATAACCATAACAGACTTATGGCTTCTGCAAATCATATCAAAGAAAAACGAATGCTTCAGATGTATAGAAAACACATTATATAGTTAGAAGACCTGAAAGGTGAGTCGGCCTCAATGCATCATGGTGTTAGCTCCTATTAAAGAAGATAACCCAATTCCAACCCACAAGCCTAGCTTTTGTGAAATGAAAAGAGTCAAAAATTGAAGTTAAAAAATAAAAACAATGGGCTTTTTCCAACATGGTCGTAAGAGTTCTCACCTCCCATAATAACATTTCGAAAGCTTAAGACTAGAGACATGAAAAATGATATTAGTTTTATTATGCAATGATACTTACTTGTGGAACCTTTTATGTAGTTCTTGCTGATTGTATACAGGTATACGGATTTTGGAGTATAATTTTGTGTTTGCTACTTCGATGTGTTCTTACAAGAAAACTAGTTTTGCCACCTAATATTACCAAAGGTTGTAGAGTAGATCTTTTCAACCTAACAATAGGAGCTTTCTCAGCTTTAAGTCAGAAGAAAAAGAAGAATAGTGGCAGTTTTCTTATCTAATCTCGGAGGGAGAAAAAAAAAAAAAGAAACCTATTCAAATGCACTTCTTGAAGATTTTCTGAAATTACCTATCCATAACAAGACGGACAATATACTCTTTGGGCATGTTGGGCAATTGCCTGGCAAATATGTTCTTCAATCCTATCAACCTGAGAAACACAAGGCAAAGGCAAAAGTTTCAATTTATACTGCCACTATTGAAACCTTAAATACCTACAAAACTTTGCAGGCGGCTGAGACAAATGCACATCAATCAAGACAAGTAGTAAAGAAAAAGAGAACTAGATACCAGACCATATGCTCATCAATACCATCATTGGAAAGACATACGAACTTCAATCTTCCTGCTTCCTCCTGAAACAATTCAAATTGATAACTTTCAAAGTGAATACAAATACAGGATCAAGACCATTACATACCGCAAAACGAGAAAAATGAAAATTACAGAATCACCAAAATGTTTAAATTGCGGTTAAGATTTCTCAAATTGCACAATGTGTTTGAACTATATTTTTGCTTTAAGTTATTGAACATGATTCAATTACCTGAATCGCATTACAAATCTATAATTCATAAATAATAATAATTTAGCAGCCAGGGATCAGGGATGAACTTGGTAGAGAAAACTCTGAATTCATAACCCAAACCTCACCTCTCGCTTCAAACTTTCTTCTCTAGCGCTATAAGCTCCGCTAGTTTGCAAATTCTCGGTAAATATCTTTACGGCGTCCTCCTTTGTTACTATTCCCGGTATCGAGCTACCCACCGTGGTGGAACCCACAACACCAGCCCCAGTTGGTCCACCATCCTTTCCGCCATCCGACTTCTCAATTTTCACCGTAGCATTCTCCGTCTTCAGCTTAGTGTTGCGAGCGGAGGATCCGCCGCCTCCACCAGAGCCAGCAGCAGTAGCCGAAGCTCCCGCATTCGTCTCGAGACGAGCAGCTGTAAAAGTGCGCATGGATGAGTCATTGTCGTACTCGTCCTCATCATCGTCAACGACAGCGTCAGAATCGTCAGCGTCGGAGTCAGAGTCCGCACCGCGCGCCGAGATGCTCTCCAGATCATCATTGGATGTCAGTGCGCCGTCCCGGGTGTCGGCAGAGAAAGAAGACGGAGGGAATGGAGGAGCGTGGTCTTCAGACGCCGCCGAGGCAGCAGCTGCTAGCTTGCGCTTATGGATAGAGGAAGTGGCGGAGGCGGAAGCAGAGTGGGAAGGAGACGGAGACTGAGAGCTGCGCGAGCGGTTTGGTACTGTTAGGTGAGAGTGAGAGTGAGTGTCCATGGAGTGAAATTGAGTTAACTAGGCCAAGAAATGGAAAACTTGGCAAGTTAGGGTTTTACAGAGGAATTTTGCGGTAGAGTGGACGATGAAAAGGGTGCACAAACAGAACTGACTGAGGTCGTTATTACAGTTAGCCCATGTAATCTTTTTTTCAATTAAAACGGCTACGTTTCCAGTTCCGAGAATACAAAATGAGGAAAACTACATTTAGATATTAAAAAAAATACTCGTATCCTTTTATTTTTTTTCTTTACGGGTTGGTTAAAAAAATAAATTCCTATCTTATCTGTCTTTTCCCTTATAATTTGTACCCTGAATTTTACGATTTTTTCTTATCAATCCATTCGTACTTTCTTACAAAAAAATTGATTGAATATTTAAATTCAAAATTTTACGGTCTGATTGTTGGACAGTACTACTTAGCAAAAGTTTATTGATTTATTTAATCCATTCATTAATGATATAATAAAAGTAATTTTATTTGCATTAGTTTCATAGAATATTAAATAAGTAGTTTCATTCCAAATCACAAACTCCTTTTGTCTCAATTTTGTTTTCTTTTTTCTTTAACCATCGCCCTCCTTAAATACAGAGGGGTATATTTGGTAATTATAATCCTAAAATCATTTATCTAAATTTTTTTATCTATTTATTTCTAAAATAAGTAGATACTAAATTTTTATTTTATTTGTTTTGTTTTTCGTGATTTCGTTGTCATATTGCGGCATTTAGTTTTTATCATCTTGTTATGGCATTTTTGTGTGTAAACAATTCAGATAGTTAAATAATATTCGATTCAACAGAAATATCAAATCAGATTATGGTTGTCAGTATATTGCAAAACTAAAATTATAAGTATTCTAGCCACTATAGTATTATCAAATTTGTTGGTTTTAAGCCGATTTATTATACTATTAACCTAAATACTATAAATTTTTTCACTGTTTAATCCTTTATAATTTTTAGCGGATTTATATATGTTTTTATCGATATATTACTATAATTTGATTCAAGGAAATTATTTTCCCTATAAACAAAATCAGTAATTTCAATTCATAAATTATGTTTTAAATTAAAAAAGATATAAATATTCATTTAAATAAATTATCCTAGTCTTATAGCTTTTTTTTTTTAACCTCCAAAATTAGTTTTCAATGCACTTATCTTAACAAAAACTAACAGCCTCTGCTACAGGAAATTAATTTTCTTTCCATTGTCCCAAAAACTAAAGATCAATTTTACCCATCTAATGAGGTGAGTCTTTTCCGGCTTCACTATAGATCTTGAATTTGAATTATATATATGCAATTATTTTAAAATTTATTAAAAAAGTGATTTACTGCTTTTAAGGTCTCATCCATCACAAGCGCATAATTAGTTTCAATGTATATTATTAATTAATTGGTTAAAAATATATATGGTCTCACTAAAAGAAGATAAACTTTATAGAGATATTTATTTTTTTCTTGCTTTCCTAATGATATATTTTCATTATTTATGTTGTTTAAAAATTTTATAGCTCGTCATATCTATTACTATTAAAACTATTTATAATTAATCTCATAGCAATTTCAAAAAAGAAAAGGAAAGAAATATTGGAAGGTACAAATGTTATTTCATATAATAATTTTTTCAATGAGAGATATTTTATTTCCTTTATAATTAAATACAAACCGAACATAATAAAGAAAATACATCTTCATTCCCCTTGCATTATCCTTCTTTCCTCGTTAAAGAAATAGCACTTCTTTTTCACCAAACATAGCATAAAAGAACTGTGAGCAAACATTATTAACTTACCGCACATATGAGAAGTATTCGCTCCTGCCTATACTAGCTAGTTTGTGATTTTCTCTCTTATGTCCTTTTTTGATATTCAGAATTGTTTGATTAATTCAAAACATAAAGATTAGAATTAGAAAGGTGGTAAAATACTTTTTTAAAAGGTCTCAAGTTATCTTCTAGTTTAACCAAATGTTTTGAATTGGAACTATGTGTATACAACTATCTTAAAACTTATATAGGAGTGTTTTACTACATTTCAGATCTTACCTGGCATGAACAAAATCAGTCTTAACTCGTTGACATACAGATTAAAAACACATGTAGTAATTTTGCACAAAAAAAAGATTTTAAGTTAATTGCATATTCAGAATTCGAAACTTCTAATTAAGTTAGAAGAGTTTTGTCCTGACTTATCCACATCGCGAGGTAGAAGTAAAGTTTTTAATAAGCTAATACCATATATGTTAATGAAAGATATCACTTATGCCGATTGAGTAGGATTTCAAATAAGCATTAGCACACATTCGGATAAAGCAGTTAATAGGGTGCAATATAAGAAAATCAAATGCATATATTAAAACCCAACAAAGCTGATGGAAAATCTTCATAAAATCCCAATTCATAATTAACTTAAAAAATAAAAACTTAGTAATTAAGGACACACAACCTATAATATTTTGAGTGACAGAATCCAGGATTAAAAGTCTAATTGTACTCAGAATATATAAGATGATAAAAGAGAATGACCATGCAAAATAAATTAATTAAGGATCACTTAATTATTATAATTAAGCAAAGCTTCCTACTTCAATTTCTTATTTTGAGCCAGCCCTGTGCCACTCTTATTCCATTGCATCCATCAGCAATTTTTCTGGGAAAGACCTAAGAAAAAAAAAAGAATCAAGAAATGAGAAAGAAAATACTAAGTCAGAAACAAGATTTAGTAAATAAGCTTGAAAAATAGAAATAGGATGCAAGATTTAATGTTAAATTAATTACCTATTAATACCAATAATAGATATCCTTCTTTTTCTCTCTATATGCCAAAGGAACATATGGAGCTTTTTCACCAGCAGCTGCCTTCTGGGTCTTCACCCTCTTGCTGGTCCTCTTAGCTTTCTTGGGCTTTGCTTGTTTTTCCCCTTTCCGATTCTTATAATACATGAAGAGTGATTTTCTCTTTTTCTTAATTGGCTCTTCCTCTTCATCCTTCTGCCTGAAATTTTACACATTTAAATATTAGTTTATAAATCAGTTTGAGTTAGAAATTATGCACCTCGTACTATATCAGACACTTTTAAAATGAAGAAGTACCCGTGTCCAAATTAAGATAGTGCAGTCAGTTTTACCTTTTCATTATAGAGTCAATATAGGTATCAACAAGATCAGCAGGGGCCACAATTCGATCAAGTTCATTCCAATCAACATGTCCAGAGCTTCCTTCTTCATACACCACCTTGTAAAGAAGAAAATTCATTTAGCCATGAAAGATTTTAACCAAAAAAAAAAAGGAAAAAAATTAAAAAAAATTTCACAACTAATGAACTATGAATAAACATTAGTTGGGATGAAATATATATAACACCAATATTTATTATTTGCGTAAATAGTATTAGAGGAGAGGATAGTAGCTGAAGAAGAATTGAAACCTGGAATCGATTATTTTTCTCATCATAGTCTACGATGTTGCCCATATACATTCTACCATGGAACCATTTTCTCACAATAGTTCCAATCTTTGTTTTTGCTTCAGCAATCCTTCTCTGATGACATAATAACAACAACTAACAATTGCAATAAGATGCTCAAACTTTATAATAAGAGAATTTATTACTGCATAAATAGGGTTAATTTGTACTTAGCCATGGATATGTAAACTCATTGTTACATATATTAACTGTATCATGACATAATAACAACAACTAACAATTGCAATAAGATGCTCAAACTTTATAATAACCTAAGACAGTAATTCACTACAAGAAAATATTAAAATAGCGACCAAATATAGCAACAAACTGGAATTCATCTCCAATTATTTGCATCGATTTAGCGACAGAAAGACAATAATTATCCGCTAATAATAGCAATAATTTTAATACATACTTATATAGTTTTATACCTACCTGTATTATTTTGTAGTGGTGAATGCTAAGAAAATAAAAGAGTGTCCTTTAACTCATGAATAAAGATAAATAGATATGAAGGAGCACTTACTTCCAAACCTTGTTGGAAAATGGCATGCATGTCATCAATAAGTCCATAGCGCCCAGGAACTTCACTATAATTATCATTAAAACCAACAATAATTTCATTGTTTTCTGCATCAGAAAGCAATTCCTCCGAAGAAGCTGTTGACAGAATTGATGATGATGATTCTGTTCCACATATTTAAACTTAATTTAGGAATTGATCAACCCAATAAAAAAAAATTAGGAATTAATCAATAGTATTGCCAAAGTTATAAAAGGAAGTATTCAATTAATACAGGCTAATTACGAAAGTAATTATATTTCTTTAATTCAAATCAATTCTTATAAAGTTATAATACATTTATAGCTCACATTATTCTTTAAACAATAATTCATTCTACCCTTCTTCTTTTTTTCACCATAATGGGAATTCTTGAAATTCTTGTGGTACGAAGTAGAGGAACCTGATACTACCACATAAAGGGTGTTATGTGTAAAAATTCAAGCTACTGTCTTCTATGCTTTGTTAGTTAATAGTGAGCTGGCCTATCTGTATAAATTGCATTTACTGTCATTTAGCTCATGCATTTGATGATGAATGAATGAATGCATTTCTCTTTCTTCCTCTATGAGATTCTCCCCTTCTCCCTCTAGTGTCTTCTTTCTCTGTTCTTCCAAATTTTACTCGTAACATTTGGTATCAGAGCATCGAGGCTCTAATTATTCCATTATAGTCTGAGCCAAGTTTGCGAAAAATAATAGCATTAAATTCCGCAGGGGAAATAGGCTGACCTGCTAAAGCCAAAGAATCTGCAATGGCCTTGGCTTGATAGAGATATTGAGAAACTGATTTATCACCTTTGGAGAGATTATGAAGTTCAATATGGAGTTGGATTCGCTGAGCATGACTCACAACACCATAAGCTGTAGCAAGTGCATTCTAGACTTCAGAAGCTGAATTAAGCCCAATAAGTTGTGAGTAGACCTCCTCTGAGATTGAAGATAACAACCAAGAGAACAATAATTGATCTTTGTTCAACCAGACAGCATAATCCGGGTTGAGCTCTTTTCGATTGGAGATAGGATTAACAATCTCCTTTGATGGTGTAGGTTCTGATCCATCAAGAATACTATGAAGATTATAAAAATTAAGTAAAGGTGTGAATTGGAGCTTCCAAGGAATATAATTCTTAGAATTCAGTTTGATAGAAAAGGTTTGGTGAATGTGTGTTGGTGCAGGAGTAGGGTTTGAAGAAATAAGAGTGGTAAGGGTAGAAACAATGGTGGATGAAGAAATAGGAGATGACGAGGTAGAGGAAGACATATTGAGAGAAGGCTCTGATACCAAGTTCATGGACGATTTCTGCCATGGCATGAATCATTTGTCAAGAGTAGAGAAAAGGAAGAAAAACCACCATAGAAGGAGTATTTAGATCGAATGATGCACATTCTCTCTGTTTTTCCATCGCCAAGACCTAATAAAATGGTTGAGCCTTACAACGCTGCATTCTTTATTCACCAGTTGGTTAAGAATGCGGTTAAAGAGAACCTTAAGTTTGGTGCAGAATTTCAGCTCCAAGTTCCATCTAATGACAGAAATAATGACAATTATCACTAGCTTATTGAAGTCATGCATCAATTGAAACCTTTTGCTTATGTCATTCAGTTGAAGGAGCATATTGGATCCAATGATGAAAAGCAAATTGGATCCAATGCTGAGGAGCATATCAACTCCAGTGTTGAACAACATATTGGATCCAGTGCTAGGGACCATAGGGGATCCAACCAATTGCAAGAAGGCAATCCTTAGGCTCAAATGCAGACTTCTTCCACTATACATGCAAGGACATCAAACTGATAAGGCAACACCCAAAAGTCTACAGACACATCAAGCCTATCTTGTTCCATAGGTAGAGTTTTTCTCATGCTAACCTTGTGAGCAAGATTTTCTAAGGGGGAGGAACTGTTATGTGTAAAAATTCAAGTCGTTGTCGTTTTAAACTCAGCCATGTCGTTTAGCTCATTCATTCATTTTCTATGCTTTGTTAGTTAGTAGTGAGCTGACCTATCTATATAAATTGGTATTACTGCCATTTTGTTGCTCATGCATTTGATGATGAATGAATGAATTTCTCTTTCTTCCTCGCCGAGATTATCTCCTTCTCCCTCTAGTGTCTTCTTTCTCTGTTCTTCCAAATTTTAATCATAACAAATGGTCTATTGCAACGATTGAATTATGTTGTATAATATTGTAAAAGCATAGCATAAGGTCTATTGCAGCAGAATACCATCCCTAAGGGTAACAAGTCCTTCTACCACTATAGGATGTCCCTTAAGAAACAATTCAATCTAGTAATCTACTATAATTACTTGTTGAAAAATCTATAATCAATCATTTCAAGTTCAAAATATGAGTAGCCTAGACACATATAGATTGACTAACTAAATTGTGTCTCACTAATATTAGTTTCACCATTACTTCAAGCATTAAGACTTCGTTTGTTTGTCGAAAATAATTTGTTTCTGCAAATAGTTTACGAGGAAAATATTTTCTTGGAAAATAATTTATTTTCTATTGTTTGATTGTACACGTAAAATTTTAAAAAAATTATTTTCTAGTGTTTGGTGTATTTTAAAAAATATTATTTTTTTTTGCATCTAAAAAGCTATTAAAATATTTAAAACTTCGTGATACTTTTAATTTATAACTATGTATAAAAGAAAATTACTTAAAATAATAATTTTAAAAAAATTTGGTGACCAGTGCCGGTAACCGGTGGTGGCCGAAAGTCATTGGAAATGATTTTTAGTAGTTAATATATTAATTAGTATATATTTAATTAGTTTTAGTATAAAAAATTTTATTTATATAAGTGTGTTAAGATCCGGAAAATGACTTTTCATTATCAAAAGAGTAAATTATTTTTCTGAAAAATAACTTAATTTTTTCTTCTATCAAAAAAATATTTTTCGTTGACCAATTTTCTGGATACACCAAATGTGGAAAAATACAAAAAATATTTTCCTCAAAACGGAGCCTAAACTTGTCAATCAATCTTAGTTATTGCTCAACACATGTATAGATCAATAAAGATGAGTATTGCATAATTATCAATGGATTTCAATTTTATCTTTTTATTTTGGTAGAAGGTTAGAGAGTGGCAGTTATTCATAATTACCCTACTTTTTTATTCTCTCTATTTTACAATAAGAGCAATACTCATTTATACTTTTTTTTTTTATTTCAATAACACTAATATATATATAAAAATTTATTATACTGGTTGGATAAATAGCTTTCTTATAAATTATCTTTCTAAATTTAGTAATAAAATACACTTTTATTATTATTATTATTATTATTATTGACGTATCGTATTCCATGCACACGATCGCAAAACGACAAAAATTTAAATAATTATTGCATGCATCTCATGCATATCATATTTTACGTATTTACGTACGCATATATTCCGATTAATTTATATATTTTTTTAATAAGTTATAAATTTTGAATAATTATATTTACAAATAGAGAAGGAGAAACATTATTTATGAATTCTTCTACTAAAATAATGTTGACAAGAAAAAGTAATGTAAATAAGATTTTGCAATAAAAATTAGATATTGAAAAGATCTCAAAACTATACAATGAAATATTATTTAAAACTTATAATAAATCAAAGATAAATATTGCGATTAGTTTATAGATTTAAAAGGATCGATTATTAAGTTGAATAATTACAACAACAACAATATAAAATAGATCTACTAATACATTAATAATCTATTAGCTAGTATCCTTCCCTTTTAAAACATTCATATCATTAATTATTTATGTATCAATAATTATATAAGATTTACGCTCGAAAAATTTCAAATTACATAATGAGATTTAAATTTACACACAAAAAAATTTCTAATTTCACAATGGAATTTAAATTTTATAATTTCCACACAAATTAGTAATTGATTGAAATTGAAAATCAAGAACAAAGAGAAGAAGTTGACATAAATCAGATGTTTTGCTTGAGGATTATTAGCTTATGTTCATGTGAAGCATATAATTAATTTGATCAAACTTGTTATCTCTATTGTTTTTATTCAAAGATTTCTTTTGTTATTGTAATCTGGATAAAAAAAAATTTATTTGCATAATAATATTTGAGACTGTGAATTTTATACTTTCACTAGACATGCATAATGTTAATCATAAAGATCAAAACAATAAGCTCTTTATGATCAAGATCAAGAACTCAAAAAAATGAAAACAAACATCATCAATGGAAAGAGAATCATAAAAATTGAAATTGAAATTTAAACAAAACAAATTAATTATTTATATATAGAACATTTAGATGTCTCACCTTTCTCCATTCCTTGGCTATCAATTTCCACAGATTTGCTCATTTTTCAGATCTGAAAACCTTGAAATTAAAGATTCTACTAAAGCAGTATAACCAAATTAAACCAGTGAAAATTAATATACAAACCAATTAATTAACAACAAGAAAAAGATCAAAAAGAACTGTAAAATAAGCCTAAAAACACAGAAACAAAAACACAGACACATACCTGAAGAGGGCAAAATCAAGTGGCTGTGAAGTAAATGGTAATGGGTATATATAAATGGGGGGAAATTCGAGGGTTTGGTTTCATCAGTCGGGTTTTATTAATGAATGACACCTGCAGCTAGATTCGCTAATGGGGCCTTTCAACCAAATGACAAAAGTCATATGCTCTGCATGCACATATGGAAATTGCATATATTGGAAAATCATTAATAGATTTGCCTTTTATGAGTTGAATATATATCTGCATTTTCTTCTCTGCATTACTAATCGGTCTCCGGAAACCTATGAATTCTAATTAATCTAATTTAATTAGTTAACTATTGGCTCATTATGGAAGTAAAACTCTTTTAATGTAGATTTTCTCTATATACAATATTCGAACTCAAAACCTTACTTAAAGAAAAGAGACGTCAAACCACTTTAACCAATTATACCTTAGTTCTATGAATTTTTTTTATTTCAACTAAATCTAGTATTCTAAATTAGCACAACATAGTTAAATCCATTGAAGGGATAAACTACTAATTTCCAAATTTTAAAGATATTTCATACTCCTTTTTCATATTAAATTGAAACCAAATTTTTGGGATATGTAGTGTTTTGGCAGCAGAGATATGATTTGTGGTTCACGGTTAGATTGGCTTGGCATTGTGGCTTTAAGCGAGTTTTGATTAAAGTGGATAACAAATTAATGGCAGATATAATTAATCGGAAAATTTCTACTCTTTATCATAATAAAACCTTAATTCAAGAGATTTACTTTATGATGGCTTGAAATTGAAAGATTCAGTTAAATCATATTTACAGAAAGATTAATTGATATGCTGATTGCTTATCCAATATAAATTTTGTTATACCTTTGGAATACCAAAAATTTCATGATATTCTTGAGGAGATTAGATATTTCCTTTTGCAGGATAGGATGTGCATTGCATTTTCTAGAATTTGCATTGCATGATGTTCCTTTCTGATTAAAAAATTGAAACCAAATTTCTGTTGTCGCAAATACAAAACGAGGGATTATTGTTATTGGTATTCATTTTGCTTCAGAAGTTAAATAGGACGCAATCTGACAACTTAATTTTCAAAAATGGTAGAAGCAAACACTGCATTCTGAGCAGTAAGTTACGTGGCAAGTGGGTCCTACATAGTTTCTGACTTGTCAAATAGTTAGGGTAAGACTGTGCTTGTAAATTTCCTTTTGTTTGACTGTAGAAAATGTTCAGAATAACCTATTTTTATTTAGCTTGATAAGCTTATCAAGGATTTAAATAACAGAAATGGAGAACATATTGGTATCGGAATCGATATAATGGTATCTGTTTGAATTAGACTATATCGGATTATATCGTCTGTCAGCATCATAAATTTTAAAAAATAACTTGCAAAATCATTCAAATTAATAAAAAATGGATAACAAAGTTTAATTAATATAATATATTAAGTAACAAACATTTAAATAAATATTATTTTTATTTAAAAATGTAAATTAAATAATATAATTTCCTAATATAAGCATAATAAACACTAAATAGCAACATTTTGATTTTTTTTAACAAATAAATATTTTATTGAATATGAATGGAAAAACCATATTTCTATTCAGATGAGAAAATGTCAAGTAATAAATTTGTTCTATCCAATGTATTGACTTCATAACTTTGACAAGAGTTATTCATTTCAATCTCATTTATTATGATTAATATAATCTTTGTATCTGATACATTTGCACTATGGTATTGGTTTTATATGTAATTGCATATGTTATAACTAACATAATCTCTCTATAATTTGAGAAAATAGAAGAAAGAATTAAGAATATTATATTCATTCATACAATTTTTAAAAATTTTACATCCATAATTTAAATTACTAATATTTAAAAAAATTTAATTTTCTTGACCATTATGTAACATTTGTATTACTTGTAATGGACGATACAACGGTGTTATATTGCTATAGAGGTATATATCTATATTAAATTGGAATTCTGAAAACGAGCAATACAAAATGCATGAGATGATATTTAAAACCTTGAAGGTGACTTTTTGCAACACATTTTTATATATAATTTTTTTTTCTAAACTAATTTTATATAAATAGTTTTGTGCGTTTAAGTTTTGCATTCTATTTATTTATTATGTAAGAATATAAAATGGTTTAAAAAATGATTAATTTTGGAGCACATATATCAAATAATTCATTTCAGATTTAAGGGGTAAGACGAGATGATAGAAGTTTTGTTTCCTTTAACTAGAAGTCTTGAATTTAGATATTAGATATGAATCATTTTAAAATTTATAAGAGAACGTTTTATCTCTTAATGGGTCTGTCTAGCGTAAATCCATATTAGTCTAGATGATTCGTTATTATTGAATTATTATTTATTGAGTTATTGAATGATATATAGCTTGCTAAAATCAGAATAATAATACAAAATTTGATGCAAAAGCTCTATTCATTAGTTTTTTCTTCCTTTTTTCTTTTTTATTCTTAGATGAATGAAAATGAAAATCATGTTTCGTCTTTCAATTGAAAAATTAAACAAAAAAAGCCGTATATATACTGAGGTTACAATTTTTCATGAAATTATATTCTTGGAGACAACTTAGTCAAAATATAATTAAAAAATTCTTTGGAATAAGTTTGTTTGCGGACGAGCATATTGACATTGGATTTGGGTTCCCTTATACGTGGAAAAATTCAAGTTCTTTTGAGGAGAAAATTTCACCGGTTATTCATATTTATATATATTTTTTTTCATAATTATTAAGGGTTTTGCATTTTTTCATTCTTATTCAACGAGCTCCTAGTCGTCTTCCTCTTCCTTCATCTTCATCAACTTGCTCCTCCTTCTATCTATCCAACATGCTAGCTAAAGTTTGAGTTTTTGGTAGACGATTTGAATACCAATGGGCAATTCGAGTAGCTTTGAAGCAAAGAAATAAGAGAAATTTTTTAGTACCGGTGGCAACTCTAGCAGCTTTAGAGTTATGTTTCGAATTTTGATCACTGGTGGGATTAGTAAAAACCATTGCAGAGTTTGATGTTGATGGGCGATTTCGAAACTATAATTATTGTAAAATGTTTGTTTGGATATTGAAAGTTTGATGTTGTGGTGTATCCATGGAGTTGCAAATAGTTTTTTTAATAGCCAAAATACATCCGAGGTATTCTCATGAAATTCTCAAAGCTATACCGAAGTATTCCCAAGGTATTCCCGAAAAATTTCCAAAGTATACCCAATGTATTTCCATGAAATTCTTCCTAGGAAATTCCCTGAGAATTTCCAATATATACCCAAAATATCCTAAGATATAGCTAAGGTATCCATAAGGTATACCAAAGGTATTCCGAAAGGTATACTAAACTATTTATTTCATGCTCAAAGCTATACCGAAATATCCCCAATGTATTCCCAAAAAATTTTTAAAGTATATCTAAGGTATTTTTTCTCCTAGGAAATTCCTTGAGAATTTCCAATATATACCCAAAATATCCTAAGATATAGCTAAGGTATCCATAAGGTATACCAAAGGTATTCCAAAAGGTATACCAAACTGTTTATTTCATGCTCAAAGTTATACCGAAGTATCCCCAAGGTATTCCCAAAAAATTTTCAAAGTATACCCAATGTATTTCCATGAAATTTCTCCTAGGAAATTCCTTGAGAATTTCCAATATATACCCAAAGTATCCTAAAATATAGCTAAGGTATCCATAAGGTATACTAAAGGTATTCAGAAAAGTATACTAAACTGTTTATTTCAAAATTTGTGATATTTTGAAATTCAATTGGATTTTATTCTTCTTCGATTTACTTGTTCTTATTCTTTTGTTGGTTTTTTTTTTTGAAAATTGAATTAAGATATACTCAAAGTGCCGAAAATATACCGTTTGGATATATTTTGACATGATTTTAATATTTATGTACTATTATAATTTTATAAAGTTGTTTTTAGTAAAATTAAAAAAAAAATTGAGCACTAATAAAATAGAAATAGATATCCATTTTTTGGTATTTCTATAAAATTCTCTTATTTGAATTTATTTTCTTTAACCTATTAAAATTGTTAATATTTTTAAGTATATGCTACTTGTATCTCTAAGTCACTTCAAACAATTTTTCAACTACTGTTTAGGGACAAGCCTATTGATATTGGGTTTGGGTTCCCTCCTATCCATTGTGGAAAAACTCAAGTTATTTGACTCTATTTTCTTTTAACTCATTAGACTTTTTGGTATAAAAAATGACGTTATAGCTATTATATTTTTGTGTAAAAATAATATCATAATGGTGTTTTGTGTTAGAAATAATCTTAAAAATATGACACTTGTATCCCAAGTTCATAAGCTAAGTTTTCTAATAAGTAAAAATATAAAGCACATTAGTTCAGAGATAAATTTGATGATAACCGAAACCCAGATTTTATTTTACGTCTTTTAATTCTTAAATTATTCCATTTTATAACACCACAAAGAAACCCAAGTCTTTAATTCCACAATTCAGAATGCCACAGACACACCAAGAAGGGTAGTTAATTCAGTTAAGAAAGCCGGAATTGCAGGCCATCCACTTGCAGTCAGCAGCTTGCCATCACTCACACTTCCATCACACTCCACCACTTCTCCCCCACCCACCTTCACAATGGCCTTCAATCCATACCCACTCGCACATCTCTTTCCCTAATAAATCACATAAACACCAATTACCTCTTAATTGATAAATTAAAGGCTAAATTACAAAATATATATATATATATATGTATAAATTTTATACTTTATCACAGTTATATCTAATTGTTTAAAAATTTGAATTTAATTATATATATTTTGAGTTTTGCAACAAATATTATTTTAGGTGGACTGAACCTCACTCCTAACCGTTTTGCACAATTCAAAATCCAATTTGAATTTTTTATGTTTGAAACAGTTGATTTTGGATGTGTTTTTATGGCAATCTTAAATTGCAAGTATTTAATATTGAAAATAGCAGTCGATTTTGGATGCGTTTATGTGGCACCCCAAAAGCTAGTTGTTAGGGGGAGGGACCCCAAACCCATATAAGCACACGGATTATTGTTGTTGGTTCCGATGTGGAATCTCCACCACGCTCCGTATCACCTATGAACCAGACGCCAAAAGCTCTAATTCCAATTAGAGCCCATATAGGCCCAAAGCCCATTTCTATCCCAAAAACTAGCTGTTAGGGGAGGGAAGCTAATTAATATTAAAAATAAATTCACAAAATTTTCAAATAAAGAGTTTCAAATTAGATTTTAGACTGTGCAAAATGAAGTCATTTTTGTGCATGTAACAATTTTTTTTCTATATTAGATCCACCGTATATATCATGTCATTTTTTTAATATTTTTTCAGGTCATCGTCGCGTAGGCTCAGAGTGAGGTCAAGTCCATCTGAGGCAAAATTTGTTACAAAATTTAAAGTATATATAATTAAACTTAAATTTTTAAAAAATTAGATATAATTGCGGGTGCAAAATTTAAGATTTTTTTTTTTTTTTTGTAATTTAGCCTTTTCAATATAGTCATTTAAACTAACTAGTCACAAATAACAAGAAGTTTAAATTTAGGCTAAATTACAAAAAAAAAAAAATTAAATTAAATTTTACATTTTATCACAGTTATATTCAATTTTTTAAAAATTTGAGTTTAATTATATGTATTTTAGGTTTTTTAACAAATTTTATCTCGGATGAATAGATCTCACTCCGAGCTTTCGTAACGATAACCTAAAAAAATATTAAAAAATTATGTGGCATACATGGTGGATATATTGTGAAAAAAATGTCATTGCAGAATAATTGTGTCATTTTGTATAATTTAAAATCCAATTTAAAATTCTTTATACTTGAAGTAGTCTATTTTGAGTGAATTTTTGTGGCAATCTTAAATTGCAGCTATCTAGTATTGAAAATAAGTTCGCAAAATCTTTAAATATAAATTTTAAATTGGATTTTGGAAGGTAGCAAACGGCGATATTTTTGTGCAAGTGGCCATGTAGCAATTTTTTTCACATCAGATTCACTATGTATGTCACGTCATTTTTTAATATTTTTTATGTTTTTCCATGTCATTCCTCGTAGGCTTGAAATGAGATACAGTTTACTCAAGAAAAAATTTGCTACAACACCTAAAGTACATATAATTAAACTCAAACTTTTAAGGAATTGAATATAAATGTAATAAAGTGCAAAGTTCGTGATTTTTTTTATAATTTGCCCTAAATTAAAATAATAAAAAAAGCAGCATTTACATACTCCAGTTTAAGAAAAATTTTTAGTTAGACTAGTCTAGTATGACATTTATAAACTAATTCAATTATACTATAACATATCTTTTTCATATTGATTAATATGAATACAACAATTAATGTGATTGAATTAGTTTACAAATGATATAGTACATGGAGTTTACCTAATAATTTCTCATAATTTAATAATACTGATTTTGCATTGTGTCCATAGCCAATTTTAAAATAAATATAATAAAATAGATAGGACAAATTTTATAATTTTTAAATTTCGTGCTGATATAATATATCAAATCTCAAAAGCTAAATAGTAATTTTTCCTTTTAAAATTCATAAAACCCATATTAGTTAGAAAAAGATTTTAGTTAAATCTTGTAATTATGAAAATGATTAATTAATGAAGTACCTTGAGAGCACCAACAGCAGCAAGAAGCCATTTCCCCTGTCCAATAGCAGCAATGATCTTGTCCTTGGCAACAAACTCGTTGATCAAAGATAGCACATTCTGATTTAGAACCAGCAGCTCAGGAGATCTCCCTCCGGGCAATATCAAGCAGTCATAATCATCAACACAAACATCACTCCAATTGGCATTAACAACAAAGTTATGCCCACGCTTTTCACTGCAGACTTGGCCTCCTTCATCATCATGTATGGCAGTAACACAGCTCTCTCCCTTCTTCTTGCTTGGGCAAACTACATCAACCTTCAACCCTAATCCTTGTAGTGCCCTGAATGGCACATTTACCTCGTAATCCTCCACATAATCCTGTATTATCAAATAGGTTTATAGAAAAAAAAATTGAGATATTAAAAAGGCAATTAAGTACTGCTTAATTAATTAATTACCGCTATCAAGAAGAGAACAGAATTTAGCTTGGATCTTGAGATTTGAGCTCCCAAGGATTCAAGTAAAACTTTTATATATTCACCATGACCAGGCCAACCTATGGAGCTGACAAGATTACCATCTTTAAGACAAGCAGTGATGTCAAGAACAGATTCTACACCAGGCTGCTCCCACCAAGTGCCGCCGGCGAGTTCAATGATGGGTTTCAAGCTATTAAAGGCAGTGCACTTCTTGCCTTGGAGAAGCCCTGCAGCCACCAGCATGAGTTGGCTGTGGCAGCTGGTGATCAAAGGTTTTCCTGTTTCTGCAAATCTTTTTATTATACTAACCACCTTCTCATCGGCGCTGAGGAGCTCAGTGAACCTGCCGCCAGGTATTATGAGAGTATCATAGGATTCTATCTTGACTTGATCAAAGTCTGCGTTGAGCTTAAAGAAATGGCCTTGCAGCTCTGAGTAGTGCTGCAATTAAAGACAGAAACATACCCCCGTGAAGAATTAAGCTAGATATGTAGATTTTCAAGATTTTAACAAAGAAAAAACCAAGTAAAAAGACTATACCTCGAAGCCTAAGTAATCATGGAGGGCGGTGAAGCACTTATCGCCTGATTTCTTGCCCGGTGAGACACAATCAACGCGCACACCTAAGGATTGAAGTACAAAGAATGGCACAGTCACTTCATAATCTTCCATATAGTCGCCGCATATTATAAGAGCTGTTTTTGGAGCAATAGAACCCATGGTTTTTAATTTTTGACTCTTTGATTATACACAGAGGAAGAACGTTTGCAGTTCTGCTTTAAAGAATTCAAGGCCATTGTTGGCTATTTATTGATAAGAAGAAGATGGGCTCTATTATGCTACTGAAAGCTGGATTCTAATCATGAGACAAACATTATTTTATTCATCACGTTTTAATTGCGCTCAACTACTTCATCTACTTCTTGTCCTACGGTGGCCTCAGATCTTTTTAATCGCAAGGTTCACAACCCTGAGTTTATTGGTTTAAAGAAGCAATTTAAATTGTATTTATCAGAGGATCAATGATTTTCATGTTCAGTCTCAATATCTAAAATAGTTCAATGCACTCGGGATCAGCCCACAATGGTTTTTCTGAACCAAACAATTCCATTTCTGTCAATGGCTAAAGCCAAAACAAACACGCAGAGAATACTTATTCTAGCAAAACCCAACTAGCGACAACAATGTTATGAATTTCAATTCAATACCATCACATCTTTAAATCGTCGACTTGGCATTTTCAATTGGGAAGATTTCAATTCAATAACAGTAGTTAAAGATGTTAATTCAATAGTTACAAGAATACACATGTTTTAAGTAAGAGATGTGGATCCAATTCAACAATTGTTGAGACATGACAGGATCATTGTCCATTATTAACTTCGTTATGCAAAGAAGGAGAATATGCAATTCAACCCACTGCAGCAAGTACAGAAAAAGAGCAGTGGGCCTATGGATATTCATCCTTGCTTCATTTCAGGGGAGCCCATCCAGATCAGGGCCATCTGACTCTGGCTCAAGAACTGCTAAAGAAACTAGATAAAAAAAAACTATGCATTTTTCTTGGCTGCAGCCATTCAACACTTTGATTCACCATAGCACAGAAACCTGAATTCAACAAGAAAACTCAAAATTCAATTGCCTGAAATAACACTTGACTCCAGTCTTAATCGATTTGAGTAGCCAGAAGAGAGGGCAGAAATTAGTCAAAAACCAGGAATTGGAAAAATCTATTCACATTTCAATTCCAACCTTTTTCTATATTTTCTAACCAAAATGATCGTAATTGTGTACATTCTGCCCAAATGACAAGTAATGAACCGACTTGAATGAATAACTGATTTAATAAAACTGGACTTGTCAACATATTTATATAAAAAAAAAATTCTGATATAAACAATCAGGAAATGCTACAGTTACAACTGATATCAGCTTCGACTGGCAAATCATCTCATCCTTCACCACTTTTTCATTTTGGGATCTAATGTCTATGGAGAGCAAAAAAAAAATAGAATGGCGAGCTTTGTGTACGAAAAAGGGAAAGCTCACCAAGGATGATTGAAAGGAGCCATAATTTAAGGCATACGATCATAAATCTTTCAGTCTGATCTTGGCCTATTAGGACCACCTTTCTGATTGCTGTACAAGGGTAATAGCCACCGCGACCCATGTTTCCTTCTGCCATAACATCGCCAATAAATTATCAAAACTGCTGCTACAAAACATAAAGGAATTGCCCATCTGCATCCCAAAAAGAAACCCGTTAAAACGTAATCAGAGTCCTCTTAATATATATGTTGCTTATATCACTCGAGCAAATAAAAAAAGTCAAATGTGCAAATTAGACCATGAACTATACCCTATAATACGAGTCACCCCCTCAATTTTGGTTCAGTACAACTTTAAACTAAGTGCAAATTAGTCCTTGAACAATACTCTATGGAGCGAATCATTCCTCACTAAACCGAGTTGACTCATAATTCTGATTTAAGGGACATAACATGTAAGGGGCTTAATTGTACCAAATTTAAAATTCAAGAACTTATTTACACTGAGTCGAAGTTGAGAGGATGATTCACTCCATAGGGTATAGTTTAAGGGCTAATTTGCACCTTTAGTCAATAAAAAATAACATAATGGCTAAATTGATACATTTGAGCAACATAATGCAAAACATCTTTTCTACTATAGAATGCAGGAATTTCACAGCTTTTGACCATCAACTAAAGAGACAATATTGCCTTATAATGGTTAACAAAATGCAAAATGAAGTCACTATGGAAAATAGGAAACAAAACTTCGCTCTTTAAATGAGTACATTTTAAAAAAAAAATGAAATATTACCTGTCCAAATCAAGGATAGGACTGTAAACAACAGTTTCCCAAGTTGCCACAATAAAATGCCAAACTGGATTGTAATAGAGAGTTTCTGCAGACCAAAACATTCTTGTGTATGTCTCCAAGAAAATAAAAAGTATCCATCCACCAATTTCTATCAAAATGAACCTTATAATAAACCGGCCCACCACCACCATGACAAGGGAGAAAATCACCAACCAATTGAAGAGCCTATGGTTGTATTCCTTTATAAATAAAGATTTTGACCTTCCCAACATCTGCACAATTCAGCATATCAAAAATGTGTAAGCAAGCAAATTTTGGAACTATCTCATATATATTGTACAACAAGTGCATAAGTAGCATTAGAAAGGGTCATTTCAAGGACATCAACATTGGATATAGTTTCAGTTTAAACAAAATGATAATAGTTACCAGTTTTTGTTTCGACATTTTTTATGGTGACTTCATTTTTCTCTATTTTTAAAATTTTGGCATAAACTACATCTCAAAATAATGGAAGATAGAACACTCAATATCCACTTCCTTTTAAAATGCGATCCAAACTCAAGCATAAAGTGCCTTGGAGCAAAAATGAACTACAAGTACTATGCCTACCTTCATCATACGTTGCTCATAGTTTGCTTTTGAAGGTCCAACACAATCCCGCTCAAAACTCTGGTTGCATTGCAAAAATCCAGCATTAAACTTTGACATGGAAGGAAGCCTGAGAACTTGAAGCTGGTCCATTTTGTCTTCACATGTTGTATACAATGCCTCGCAGAGTTTTGCTGATCGATATTCATTTGCCAGTATGACATTCTTGTATACCTAGAAAGAATTTACACAATAAATACCGGAATGGGATCATAATATGTTAAGGATATAGTTCCATAAATATTGCAAATCAGTCCTAGAAATGCTGACAAAAAAAAAGAGAATTTTTTAAACTCCGAACTCCTAATCTTGGTTATACAAGGGAATAGAGCACATGTCATGTCTAGCATTATCAAATGTAACAGTGGTGAGCCATCCATGAGATTGTCAATTACCAGCAGCAAGACCATGAAACAATATAAGAGAAATAATAATAAAAGCATCAAAGATAAAAAGGAGTTATCTTATTCTGTAGTTGTTACTTGGTAAATGTTAATTGACATAGTAGGGTAAGCGAATCAAACTATATTAATGGGATAGTCAATAGTGACTACTGAATAAGATCCTTCGGGGTCCATTGCCCATGTTTTTTTCATTTTTTTTCAAGAAACCAGTTTTCAGTTTAAAACGGATTAGATGGCACAAGGATTTAAACTACGAAGAATTCTGGAATGGTGAATTTAATAACCTGATCTTGATCTTCAACTTGATATGTACAAAAACCACAGTGCCTCTCTCTCTCTCTCTCTTTCTTGTTGAGGGTGGGTTTAGCTATTTAGAAACTCCATTTACTCTTTTCTCAATAAAGTCACTTGAAAGTTCAAATCTTTAATCAAGAAACTTCAAATGACAGGAAGACACTAAAGTTTAGTTATGCGCTTATTCATTTCAAACCCATCAATCAGAAAAACTATTTCAGAAAATATTGTTCTACTTCTCCTCATATCATTTCAAAATAAACAAATAAATATAATAAATCGATAAATTCATTATCCACTATACTAAAAGAATAGTAATGTTGGCACCTTCTCTATTTCCTCATTCAGTTGCACGATAGATCTCTGTGCATGATGACGGCCAAAATGCTGTTCATCAAAAGCTTTCATTGCTTCTCCTCTTGACCTTTGATGGGCATCTTGCAGAGATTGCTCAGGGAGTGGTAAATCTATTTTTGCCATTGTTTCACTGTATAGCTTCAAACACCGTTCAAGAATACCCTTGTTGAAGACCTCCACAAGAGAGCCTGTTGATGGAATCTCCCCTTTATTCAAGGCTTCAAGTATCTGAAAGTTTTAGGATCAGAGCTGAGAGAATGTAGATGAGCAGCATCACTAAAGCAAAGGTTTCAGAAATCCTTTCTCGTTTTTTTCATTAATTTCTTTCTTTTTCTACCTGTCATCCCCCGAATAATTGAACTAAAAGAATGGCAGAACAAGAAGAGTGCTTGAGACTTGATGCCACAGTGTCGAGCACATTAACCAATTGCCATCATTAAGCATTAGAAACAGATGGGCAATGGTATGGACAATGGAGGCAAGTATGGTATCTAGTTGATTTCTAGGTGTCTAAACAATTCACTGTTATCCTGAGATTCATTAATAATTTAATATTATTCACTTATAATTTTAGTCTATTTCCAGAAAAACTGACATGTTTATACTTCTATGAGTGGGAATGAATAGATAAAGCAAGAAGCCCTAGTGAGCCAAAAACTGCAAACTGCAATAAGTATTTTTAGCTAATGAAAAAAGTCATAGCAACCTAAAAAAAAAATAAAGGCAATAGAAGAAAGGAACTTGACCTGACACAGAAGATTAACTTGAATAAAGTACCTGCTCCAGAAAAGCCACAAACTCTTTTCCATTAAGAAGTTTTCCTTGCACAACTTTTGGGCGAATAATGCTAGCAACAAGTTTCTTCAACTGCTCCCTTCTTTCGACATATACTGGGTCAAGCTCAGCATCATTCATGTCACAGAGCTTCGTTCGCTGGATATGAGGCTATCCAAATTCACAGTGCATTTAGAACAACCAAGGTAATCAAAGCATTTGAATATATAAACAAACAATTTGAGTCAACAGTATACTGCTATATGAACAAGAGATAACTCTCTCCCTCCCCCTGTCAATCCTTCTTCTTTTTTTTTTCCTTTTCCTGTTTTCCTAGAATGATATTAGTGTTTTCAGGTTTGGACTAAGGAAACCTCTGTTATGCTATGGAGAGCGATCAACTTGATAATGCAAATCCAGTGGCCACGAAGTATGAAAATGCTTAATAACCTTAATGAATTTCCTGTGTTAAAAAAAAAGGAGCTAAACTAGTTGTAAGATAGCAACAATCCTACAATAAATTGGCATCAATAGTATGGGGCAATTAAGATAGTGCTTACCAATAAATCAGTTATGTAATTTAATTCTGCGCCATATTTTGCATCTTATATATTGCATGATTGTACTCTTACCAAAAAAAAAAAAGGCTTCAAAGACCATAACCTCTTTAATCAACATACCATATGTCAAGTCTCTCTCACATAAGAGAACAGCATTGTGTAGATTGCAACTAAAACAAAGCAAAAAAAGGCCAGCAAACAGGGACATGTTGAAGGCACCCATCTTGGGAGGAAAAGCATGAACAAGAAGATGAAAATCAAAACTTCCATTCTTTACCCTAGACTCTTTGGTTAGAAGAGTTATCCAAACTAAAAGTATGGGCAGTTGTGAAAGACATAAGCACTTTATTTTGCAAAGTATGAAGTGACCCTTACTTGTGGCAAGCTGAATGCTGTGCTGTTATCACCCATTACAGCCAGTGACTCTCGAATCTGGTTAATCTGGTGAGAAATTGAAAAGTGATCTACTACTAGAGTTATAACATTTCAATGATACTATTGGAAATGAAATCCGGAGAGAAATTACCTGATCAATATTCCTGTCCCCTGCAATCAGAATAAGCACCTACTATCAAATGTATGTAAATCAACAAAATTATTACACTTTTGACAGCTCAAATTCTTCTAAAATGCGATGGTATGGAGGAAAAAGAAAAATACCATCATTGTTAGGGACACGTCGAAGAGCTTCATTGACCATTTCTTGCACTGATTTCCCCTCTGTGTATCCAAAAAAAAAAAAAGGAACATCAGTGTCCTTTCAAGAATTTATGATGTCAAAAAAGTACCATAATAAGAAATATAACTCACTTAGGAAGTGTTTGGGATTGCTGTTAGGTGTCAAAAAAGGAGGTTTAGAACTTTTTTATTTGAATGACTGATTTCTTTTATTTTTTATAAACTACTTTTTTCAAACCTATTTTTAGGAAAAACATTTATTTACCTGTTTCTCTCTGTAAAGAAACAAGAATGGAAAAAAATCGATTATTTCATTGATAGTAAAAAGCCCTATATATACAACTTTATGAATACAAAATAGGAAACAAATATATAAATAATAGGAAACAATACAAAATAGAAAATAAATCTCTATCTATCCCTAATTAGCTAATTAAGAATATTATTCAAATATCTCTCAATATCTCACAACACTCCCCCTCAAGTTGGAGCATAGATATCGATCATGTCTAACTTGTTACAGATGTAAAAAAACAAAGAGCTCTAAAACCTGTATCACAAAAGGCCTCACACCACACTAGTGTAGACCCAACCAGGTAGAAAATATCATACGAACCGACAAAACCTGTAACACAAAAGGCCTCACACAACACCAATGTAGACCCAACCAGGTAGAAGAAGATGTCGTACAATCCAAGAAGAGTCAAGTGAGACATACCGACAACAAATGTCACTCGATAAGGGTGACTCAAGAAATTACAATCTACTCTCAAGGGCAGAAAAACAAAATGGATCACTCATGGTGACTCAACTATGACAAAGAGATGTCTATTTAAACATAACTCTCGGATCGATTTCCAGATAGAGTTTCATTGGAACTCATGGCTCCGATAACATGTAAAGAAACAAGAATGAAAAGAAATCGATTATTTCATTGATAGTAAAAAGCCCCATATATACAATTCTATGAATACAAATAGAAAACAAATATATAAAGAATAGGAAACAATACAAAATAGGAAATAAATCTCTATCTATCCCTAATTAGCTAATTAAGAATATTATTCAAATATTTTTCAATATCTCACAACACTCTCCAAATGAGATTTTCAAGAAAAATTAAAAACAAAATTTGTTTTCCGAAATGGCACTTTTCCCAAACGCAATCCCAGACAAAGCCTTAAAATGTCTAGCAAATTAAACACCAATGGTCATTTATTCTCAAAGCATTTCAATTAGAGAACGGTCATGAGAAAAGTCTCATGGGGCAAAAAAAGGATTGCAACAATAATATATTATCTTGGAATAATCAACACTTTAGTTGACATGAAAACTTTTGGAACCAGAACCCACTTGCTCTCCGAGGCATACTAGCATATCAAATACATCAGTCATCAATAAAAGCAGCCAACTATTCAACAAATAATATCCCAAGAAGACATTCATAAACTTACGAAGAAAATCACGCTGGATAAGCCACAGCAATTTTGCAGGTTCGAAAGCAACATCCTGGCCCTATAAAAATCAGCCATTCAAATACCCCGTCAACTTAAAAGATCTGATTCAAAGAAAATAAACATGGAGTATCGTTGCAATGATTTGTAGATTACCTTAACTCTGTTTTCCATAAAGTATTGTCCGCCAATCCATAAAACAGCTAGTGTTAGTAACATAAATAAGGATGTTGAAAAGACAAACCCAAAAATCACTGTCCAGTCTACACAGTTCTGTAAAATATATAATGCATAGTTCAAAAAAGAAGTACTGCAAACCTTCCATAAAATTCTTCAGCAAGCTCAACTGCAAATGACAGGCGTGATATATCAGCTTCTCGAATCTAGGGACACAATGGGACAAACATGTAACCAGAAGAGTCAAATAAAACACGTCAGGCTTGATGGCAAATGGCAAACAGCCTAATACATAAACTATAGCATCACAATAGAACAGTAAATCATTATATTCAAACACACATCCAGGAAAACATTGTATGGTGTCTCATTCTTCTTTATATAGTCATATTCTCACATAAATAAGTAACATCCTCAAATGTGATAAGTCTCCTATATCAGTTCTAACAACTAGTTACTAGTTAGAATCCAAGTTTTTTTTCCTTCCAAGGATTTTATTGGTGTGTGTTCACTAAGAAGAAACAGAATATTAAAAGAAAAAGGTAAAGTTTTACAGGGGTTAAACATGCTCATCTAACTTGTGATGAACATGGTTTCATCCAGATTATTCAGACATTTTGTATTAAAAAACTTCAGAACTCTCACACTTAAGAAAAACACATTATACTCTCTTTTTCTTTTCTTTCCCATGCACATTTTCAAGTTAAAGAACCATAAACTCTGTAAAATTAAGGGGATAAAAACTATCCATATGGCTAATCTTTTGATATATGATAGCCAAGTTATCAAAAGCATCTATTGTCCACCCATATCCGGTACTTTTAGTCTAGGGCCACAGAAAGCACTAACGTAGCATAATTGTATGCCAAACAAGCCGTACTTTCATCTGTCAGATCCAGCAAATAAATACTGAAATCTTAATATTACAAATAAATGACTAACCGTCTCAGGCAGATTATAGATGAGCACCGAACTCAAAACAGTTGCCAAAGCAAAAATTCTGCAGAAGCAAATGGAAAAAAGGATTATATATATAAATCTACCATTTCCATGGGCAGTAAGGCTTAAAATTTACCGATCATCATAAACATTTGACTTCCCAATACTTTCAAATCCCTCCGTGTCAAGGTAAAACACAGAAGTTTTAACTCCATTTATATCCACTTCTAGTGGGGTTCCCCAAACCCAAATCCCTGTAAGAAACGAAGAAATATTACAGATAATTCAATGCTAACATATCCACATTCTTCCTATAGAAATTTGCATTACCTTTTGTCTTTGTGTCACGCATATGTCCAACTCCAAAACCTAAAGAAAGAAAATTTCAATCAAGGTTCATCAAAATTGAAGCGACTTTGACCAGTTTAAAATATTCAATAAGTTCCCCGTTATGTACATATAACCTAATTGTTGGGAAGACAGCACCTTGATAACAGGAAAGAGAAAGAAGCTGATTAAGCAAAAATGATTTTCCAGAGCGGTATGGACCAATCACCTGATTATGCAACAATAAATGTAACAGTTAAAACATTGAAATAAAAAAGTACAACTGCACCTCACATGGTTAATAACATTTGTATTCAAATCATATAATTCAAGTTTCAGAGATGTTCTACATTTATTAGAACTTGCACAACATGAAGGATCAAAAGATATTTTTAACTGTCAATGCATAATCAGAAAACTCTGTAAGATATGAGATACTGAAAACTGATGAACTTAAACTCTTCCCAAGCATAAAGTTTCAACATCCAAAGCATTCAGCTCCCAAAGTTTCATCATCCACTCATTCTAAATTCCATCTTGTGAAGAAGATTACAAGATCTCGCAGTAGGCACTGAAATTTCAACTGATATTAACATGATTGACTGAAAACATAGAAATCAGTAATCCTAGCCCTAGTTCATCATAACTGATCCCCACAATTCTTCTTCTTTTCCATGGTTGGTAGAGAACTACGCCAAAACTCATTGACTTCTTTCTGGATTCAGATTCAGATTACAAAACTCCATACTACCATTTCAACCATGGACAAAATATGAGTTCCATCATAAAACAAAAATGCCAAGATTCAACCAAATAGATGTGTGGATAGGGTAAGTACATTGTTCCTTAACAATAATTTCAAAATTAAAACATCCATATTCATATTACCAGCTAAGACATTTCGAACCAGAATCGAGAATTATTATTGGTTTATCTGATGGCAGTTATAAATAACTCAAACTTCATAGATATTTAAATTAAATGAGATGAAAATTATGTTGCAATTCTTAGAAGCATAAGAAGATGCATTCAAGTCATACAGCAACAGC
Organism: Balakata baccata; assembly: GCA_949630135.1. Lineage (NCBI taxonomy): Eukaryota > Viridiplantae > Streptophyta > Magnoliopsida > Malpighiales > Euphorbiaceae > Balakata > Balakata baccata. Next base: position 83,364 of record CATIWF010034514.1, read on the forward strand.
TGCAATTGGTGTTGTTATTCGTTTGATGGCTTCCAATCCAGCACTTGCAAGACGAAGCTTTGTATGACCAGGATCAGGTTCAATGATGGGAAACCTGTACATGCAGAAAGGGAGAGAAGTGCTAAAATGAGAGAAAAGTTATTCTGAGCTTCTCCAGAACGTCTCAAATTTGTGACAAGCATTCATAGTGACCAGAAGCTGTCAAATTTCAATCAAGAGATAGGTTCAAGGCATGATGAATAACATAATAATACTAAAACTACAAGGAATTATTTATTTGAGAGAAAATGAAAGACCCAATTACTAAAAACATGCAAGACTACAATTAATAAGCAAGGATAAAGAGAAAACACGTTAACACGCCCAGAAAGTTTACAAGGTGCAACATAAGTGAATAAATTGGCAAATATGCTTTGCATTGGATACATATATATATATAGCAAAAAGAAAAAAAAATTCAGATGATATACAAGTAAATTTTCTCTACAAAGGAAAAAAGTTATTACAGTTGTGGTTAGGACATGAACAACAAAAGAAAAAGTGACAGATTGTAAACCTTTGATTTCCTGCTCAAAAAACACCATATCCTTATAACTTATAAAGCCTTTGCAACACACCTGCTCTCCTAGGAAACAGGCCTCCAGAATTCACCCAGACAAGGTACGAGAGAAGTTCCCCATTTTACAAACACTTTGTCTATCAAATGAATAATTCTATCGTTTCATCTTTACTTTCTAAACTTTGAACTGGGGGCTTATTAATTTGTATGCCCAAGTTTATGTCAATAATGTCACACTCAAAATGTGCTGCCACAAACTATAAGACATTACGAAGTTGCTAATCTGCCTGAATTAAGTATAAATGAACAAAATGATTAAGCTAGCTTGACTGAACTTCAGTGTTCAATACATGACCAAGTTCTCCATACGCACGTCTTTAATATGATACCTTGACGAAATAAAAAGGATAAATAATCTTCAGATGAAACGCAAGGAAACGCTAACTTGTACACAAAACTGAATTAGCATCAGTTATAACTAATGTCATGCAATGTAATTTCAAAGATCTTATAAGCGTACACTAAAAATATATAGCTGTATAGAACACTTGAAGACTTGAGGAAGAAACAAACTCGATCTAAGTCTAAGCAAATCTATCAGAATGGAATCAAATCCGCGAATGGAAAAAGCTCTGTAACAGTGCGGCATCACTTACGCCTGGTTAAAACTGTCAATTGAGAGAGACTTGGATGCGGAGTGGCAAAGGACGAGCATAAAAACCAAAATCCAACCTGTAATCTTCATAATTTAGGGATTGCCAGAGATCGCAACGGCTCAATATCCCAAATGCAGCAAAGTCACATACAGGTAACGAATTGCACGGTACGGAGTCGGCGCTTTTTCATGAGAACATGAGCTCGAGGGAGGCTGTTTGAATAAATGGAAAGCAAGAGGAATGGGATCTAGAGAGACCAAGGAGAAGGGTGTACGTTAAGGATCGCCCAACCGCATGGAGGTGGTTTTCGCATCTAGAGAAGAGAAGCGCATAGAACTGGATTTGCAGCAGAAAGCAGAGAATCCTCACACCGAGGAGGAGACAACAAAAAAAACTTTTATCAAATTACTGTCAAGTCCACGAGAAAATTTTGGAATTCTAATTAAAATTTTAGAACTGATTTATCATATGTCTTCAATATGAGTAATATGATAAATCAACTCCATAAAAATCCTAGCCCATTTTTTATTATTTTTTTATTTTTTTTTTTAATCATCATCTTTCTTAAATAAAAAAAAATACTTTTAGATTATTAGACTGAAATTATTTATTTATATTTTTTTATTAATTTATTTTTAAATAAGTGGCTATTCCATATAAAATTTATTTTTTTATTCTGTTGTGATTCCGTCGTTTTATTATAGTGTTTAATTTTAGTGTCTTGTTATAATTATAAGGTTTTGTTTATGTTGTCTTGTTGCGTCATTTTTATGTAAAGTCGATTCAGACATATAAAATATATTCAATCTAACAGAGATAACAAAACATATTATAGTCGTCAGTATATTACAAAACTGGAATCATATGTATTCTACTTACTATAGTATTATCAAATTTGAAACTTTTAACCGATTTATTATACTATTATCTTGAGTGCTGTGAATATTTTTATTGTTTTATTCTCTATAATTTTTAGCAAATTTGTATCTATTTCTATTGATGTGTTATTAATTTGAATTAATGAAATTTTTGTTTTCCAAATAAATAAATATGAGTAATATGATTTTGTACATGATTTTTGAAAATTCTTTTAACGGATAAGATAAAATTATTCAATAAAGAAGATATTTGAAATTATTATAAGATATTAGAAAACATATTTAATTTTTTATTAAATTAACTAATTTTTTAAAATTTTTATAAACGGTTATTTAAATATATTTTTAAGGAAAATATTTATTTATATATTTTCATACAAAAACAGTTTTCAAATTTTAAAAAATTAAAAATATATATATTTTTCCAAAACTGTGAAATTTGTAGGTTGCCCAATTACTTGTTCTTGACCTAGGATAACTTCTCTCACATTGGTTGCTTTCACTTGGGAATGAAACCAAAACAACTTTTTCAACTATTTAATATATTGTCCAATGCCAATTTACCTAAAGAATTACTCCATCCATTTCAAAATAATTATCTTTTTTTCAAATCAAAAAAATTACAATTAATTATCACTTTTATATAATCGGTATAACATTGATTTTTGATTTTATCCTTATGTTGAGATTATATGTATTAACTAATTTTGTGAAATTTTGTACCTTTTTTCCAATTTTAAATATATCTATAAGGAGATAATTTAATGTCATTCAACTCTTTTTTTTATAATCAAGACTATTAAATATTTTCTTAATCTAATCTAAGTGTAATACTAAAAAAATAATTAGTTTTGAATGTAGATAGCATTTATAATTATAAACACTAACCGTATCCAAGCAAGCAAATCAAATAGCATTATCAAGCAATATACAAACTGTCACTGTTAGTGATTTTACTATGATTAAAAAGTCATTAATCAGTTTTTAATTTAGGATAAAATGAATTGTTAAGACTAAATTACCATTGAATTGAAATACTCAAAATTGTTGAGAGACAAAAAATAAAAAAGTGTATAAATGTTTAATCTAAACCTACAATAAATAATTTTAGAATTTTACATAAAATTAAAGATAAAATTAAAAAAAATATTAAATATCCTTAGTTATATAAAAATAATAGATAAATGAAATTTTAAATTTTTTTCAAAAGTGACTGTTAATATGTACGGATGATGAAATAATTAACAATAAGATGAAAATAATAGAGTGAGGCCCCATTTAATTCAGTTGATTGATGTTTGGTATTTGGTAAAATTATATTTAGCTATTGTTGTTTGATGTAAAATTAACATAATTTGTTCAATTAAAAAAATTATATTTTTATAGTATTTAAAAAAATAAAAAATATAGTATAATATTTATTTGATAAATTTTTTAAGAACTTTAAATAATATTAATAACCAAATATAATCAACTATAAATATAAAATTCCACAAATCAATGTAATATATATTTGTTTAAAATATGCTTAAGTATCAATATCACTTGTTCTACCGAAGTGGTTTCTTCATTTCAAATCTTTTAAAATTATTATATGAGATGGTACATTTTCCCATAATAAACATAAGAATTGTCACCAGTACAAAATATATTTTAGACGAAGGTCAAATATGTTTGTTCTAGATAAAACAGACATGTAAAGTTAATGAAGTAGTATTTTTATAAATAAAATCGAATCAGATGCGACTTTTTTAGAAAAAAACAAACACATCATATAAATATGAGATGACTAGATAAATTTTTTATAAAGAAAAACATATACATATGATTTCAATTTATAAATTTAAAAAATTAACTAATATTAATTTTATATTTTAGATTGAATATTTTAAATATTTTAATTGTTATATAAATACTAATTTAAATTTATTACAAATCATATTATTATAAAGTGAAATAAAAAGATAAAAATATATTATAATACACTAATATATATTTTATAATTGAAATATAAAATTAAATTAAAATTATATTATATGCGACTATTCGTTAGAAAATACATTTTTCATATCAAACAAAACAGTGTAATATTTGTTGGACCGGACACATATGTCTGTCCAGAAATCGGATGCGTCGTTTTAACTAGAATAGATGCATCTGGCCTCTGAGATTAGACGACGTCGTTCGTCTTAAGCCTGATGCGTCTATTTTAGTTAGTAATAGACGCGTCCAGCCCTTATAAAATACACTCTAACAATTTTCTTCCTTATTTCTTTTATCTTTAACCTACGCCGACCTCTCTTGTATTTCTTTTTCATTTTCAGTCTCTCAAGCTCCATAGTAAGTTTTAATATTTTTTTTGTCTCTGACATTTTCTTTCTCTTTTCCATTTCAATTTTCCATTTATATTGACCGCATATTTATCATTTTTTTTGTTCAACAAAGTATATTTTTTGTTTTCCATTTCTCTATTTCAGTTCTTGACATTTTGAGGTTTATTTTTTTCTCTTATTAATTTAATTGAATGTTAGAGATAGGTATTGTGTTTGTTTAGTTATGTGTGTATGTTATTTTTGGAGATGAGTATTATGTTGTCATATACATGAATGGAAAATATAAGTTGTTATATTTTGATAAAGGTATTGTTTTGATATAGGTATTGTGTTTATATTTAATTATGCGTATATTTTGTTACGGATATTGTATTTATATTGTTTTATTGATACTTAGGAAATGAAATAAAATCTTAACAAACATTAAACTATTATAAAGTTTAATTAAATTAAACTTTAATTTAATGAAATCAATTGTATAATTAATTATAAAACTGTAAAGTTTAGCTTAAAAGAAATGAAATTTTAAAAAAATTAATATAATAAAATAATATTATTTTATATAATTATAATGAAAGTAACAAATATTAAACTATTATAAAGTTCAGTTATATTAAACTTTAATTTTATGAAATTAATTATATAATTAATTAATTATAAAATTATAAAATTTAACTTAAAAGAAATGAAATCTTAAACATTAAATTAATAATATTGAAGTATATAATTATAATGAAATCAATAAACATTAAACTAATATTAAATTTATTTATATTAAACTTTAATATAATGAAATTAATTATATAATCAATTATATAATTAGAAGGTTAACTATAATAAAATTTAATTAATAAACTAAGATAGAATTAATCTATATTCAAATTAATTTAAATAGTAGATTAAAATCATCTATGAGTAATAATTACATAATTAAAATTAATTTAAATAATAAATTATAATCATCTATAATTAAGTAATAATTACATAATTAAAAAATTTACTTAAATAAATATGTAATAAACTTTAATAAAATTTATTTATTATACTGATTAATTTAATTATGTATTGATGTTAAATTATATTTTTATTTCACTTGTATTGATTAATATTATATTTAAATAGCCTATATACTTGATCAAGACTTATTCATTAGGAGTAAGTCTATTTGGGACTGTTCTTAAAAATCAAATCTCACTTAAGATGTGAATGCATAAATAGTTTTTTATTCCAAAAAAACCTCTGTCATTTTGCTAATGTTCACAAATTATTCTATTTTGTGTACTTGGAAAACTAAGGAAAAATGTTGTTAGATTTTTTTGGGATCGGAAACTGAATATGTTTTCACTAGTGAGATTTGATATTCATAGATGAATTTAGCTGGAGCAATAAGGACCCAAAAACCAATGTGTACCATGATTGGAAGAAATGTAGTTTATTTTAAATTTTATTTATTTATGTGGTTAGATATGAATCAAAGTTGAATGTATGGTAGACATAATACGACAGAATTTATGAATAGAGTTGACGAATTTATTAGAACTACAATAGAAAACCATATGAAGAAGAAAAAATAAATGATTGCATGCCCATGTATTGACTATATAAACATGAGAATATATTAGGAGATTCAAATTGTTAAAACTCATACTATACAATGTAGTTTTACGGGATGTTACATACAATAGATATGACAAGGTGAGAGTATATTGACTGAAAAAGTTCTAATTTTGAAAGTCAGGGAGAAAATTACATTGACAATGAAAGAAATGATGTGGATGATGATCGGTTAGATAATATGATACATTATACTAGAAATTTTATGAAAAAATCGAAAAATCTTGAGAGATTGTGCTTCAATGTCGAGAAGCTTTTGTATCCCGGTTGCACTAAATTCATAAAATTGTCAGCTGTATTAAAACTATGCAATCTAAAAGCCACAAATGGATGAAGCGATAAAAGTTTCACAACGTTATTAGAGCTTTTACAATTAATGTTTCCAAAGGGAAATGAACTTCCCACATCAACCTACAAGACTAAAAAAATATTGTGTCCTATGAGTATGGATGATAAAAAAGATACATGCATGTCTGAAATGATTGTGTATTGTACCGAAATGAGTATAAGGACTTGTATGAGTGTCCTAAATGTGGGGCGTCGCACTACAATCATGGAAAAATATCTTTTGATATTAAGAAATGACATCCAGCGAAAGTATTGTGATATTTACCAATAATACAAAGATTCAAACGTATGTTTTGTGCTTTATTCATGTAGGTACCTTTATAGAATCTGCAGCTAATCATTTGCACCGATTGGTTTTTTCTATCCAAATTATTTAAATAAGATAAGTATAAAGGACAAGAAATCAATAAAGAATTATATAGTAGAAACTCTTCATGCACAGATAGATAAGAATTTCATTTTACTACCATATATTCAAAAGTAAAATCAATTTAAGCATTAAAATATTTCCATTATATTTTAACATGACATTTTTATTAATTTAATATTATTTTGTATATCAATAGTCAACACAGGATGTTGATTGTTATTAATTGTGTATTGAGTGAGGTCTATTTTATGGATCATCTCAATAACTCTAGTAGACAATTACCTATTAAATAACCTATTAATATGTAAGTTATCATACTTGCACTTATATCTTATTCTAAATTTTATTTTATATTGACTGCATGTTTCAATATATAAATTTATTTTTCAGGGTATATAAATTATACTTATATATTGCTGGAATAGGCATCTCGAACTCCTTATGTTGGAATTTCATCAATGTAAGAATTTTATCATTTTTATATATACTAGTTAGTTTTGAATTTCATCTTCCACTTTATATTTGTATCAACTTTTGTAATTGTTATTTATGTATTTTTGTAAATGGCCGAAACAATATGGAAGTGTTAAATGTGATTACTTTATACTCAGATATATGCATGATATAGTAACTCACCATAACACAGATATTCAATTGCTCACAGAAATATTATTTCTAACACTTATATGTAATTTATTATACTTTACACTCATATCAATATTAATATTATAATTCTTTTAATATTTTCTATTTTGTGTTTCATTTGTTTTGTAGGCAACTTTTAAGAAAAATTCATATACTAAGACATAAATTGATGAAGTTCGGGAGATGTGGAGCAATTTTTTTGCTAGCGAGTGTATATAAATTTAATTCAAATTTTAATTTTTTTAAGTGTTTCAAGATTGGAAACATTGTATTACAATTTTTTATAAATTTAATTGTTTCATTATGTTTATATACAATGAGTATTGTTTATGAAATATTGAATTTGAATTGATATTGATTAATTGTTAACCTTTGAGGCTTGAAGTTGTAGTTGTAGTAATTGAATTTAGAATGTTTGATTGATGAATTGTAGTATAATTTAGATTTTTGAAAGCCTATAATGGCTTTAGTTATAAATTGAATTTAGATGTAGTTGTAGTAGTTGAAGTTTAATTTAGATGTTTGATATTGTAAACTATTGCTGGTTGAAACTACAAGTATATGTTACATGCAAAAAATTAACAAATATTAAAAAAAATTCAAATAAGTCTATTATGTCATAAAACAAACTTATAAAATGCAGTCAGATAAGTCTGTTTTTACTCAAAACAGATAAAAACAGACTTATCTGATCACATACTTATTTGATATAATTAGATGCATCTATTTTTATAAAAAAACAGATGTATCTGACCATATCAGATGCGACTGTTTTATCTATAACAAACTTATCGGACATGATCGGGTACGACTATTTTTAATAGCGGCATAAGATCCACTTATCAAATACGTCTCATTCTTATATGTCTGTTCATGAACAAACGCATTTAAGCAAAAAAAAAACAGTTACAAAAGACAATTTTCTATACTAATTTGTGATGAAAAACAAAAAGGAAAAGAATACTATGCTTTTGTTTGATGGTTTTTGCCTTAGTACAACCAGAGAAAAAGAGTAAATTAAGAAAAAGACTTAGT
>CATIWF010034516.1:0-14347 GCA_949630135.1 Balakata baccata
TAGCAAATGCAAATGTTCACATGGAAACCTGGGACAGTGTATGTTTAACCTGGTCACAACAAAAAGAAAATGACATAAGCATAAGCAAATGAAATGTTTATGTGATTTAATATCATTTATATTCATATGATATTGATAAACAGAATGACATGTAAAATGTGTACAAATGACGATTATTACTTGTAACTGTGATTGGCTTGGTACTTTAGAAAGCTTTTGATAATTATTCTCATTGAGTTGCAACTCACCAAATTGCATCATCTTTCAGGTGGAGAAGAGTAATTAGCTCATTTTGGAGGTGCATACCATATAGAGGACATGGATCACAGGTCACCGGCCGAGCCTCACCAATCTCTCTCCTTGCATTGCACATATGTATAGGAACATGACATTTGTAGTTTGGGTTGTCTATCCGCATATGTATAAATTAGTAAATATGTAATAGTGTGTATATGTGATGCTTAGCTGTCAAATGTTGCAAAGTGATAATGTTATATGATTCAAAAAAAAATCCCTCATTATAAACAGGAGTATGTTCCATTATATTCAATATACGACAACATGATATAAGTATAAGTGATATCCATAGGTATAAGGTGTTACAGTGTTGGAAGGAAATGTGAAATTCGGTTGTATTGACATATGGGATGATAATGATAATATGATTATGGTATATAAGCATCATGGAAATTATGATAATTGCTTGAATTATATTGATCTGTATGTTGAAATTGAAGAAATGAATGTAAATTTGAATGATGTTGTTGGAACTTTTAATGTAAATGAAGAATGTGAGAATGATGATGTAGAAGATGATGAATGTGAGAGATAAAATGATAAGGTGGATAATGATGATTTTGATATTGATGATATTGATGAGTTGGATGATGATGATGACGACGACTGTAATGTAATAACGGACGCAACTCTTGTTAGTGATTCAAACGATGGATATTTAGAAGGTACTGATGATGATCTAATGCATATTAATCCTTACGCAAAAGATAGTAGCATGATATTATAGGACCCATCAAAAGAGTTCTTTAAAGGAATGAGTTTTCATTCCAAAGAAGCAGTTCGAGCAGCAGCAAAGGAATACTTTTTGCATCAGAATCAAGAGTATATAACTGAGGCTGCCAGAAAAATATGTTTGTACTTGTATGCAAAAAAAATTAAGAGTGGTTGTAATTGGAGATTACGTGCAACTAAAAAATCAAGGGGAGTATATTGGGAGATAACTAAGTATAATGGCCTTCACAGCTACACTAGTTCTGGTAGGTCACAAGACCATAGACAGTTGGATTCACAATTAATATGTAGTAATATTGAAGATATTGTTCGGGAGGCACCGCAGATCAAAATTAGTGCCTTAGTGGCTAGCATCCATAAGACTTTTAATTATACACCTTCGTACAAGAAAACTTGGCTTGGTAAACAATTAGCCATTGGTAGGTTATTTGGAGATTGGGATGAGTCATATCAAACACTTCTTCAGTGGATGATAGCTGCTATGGGTATTAATCCTGAATCTTATTATTTAATTGAAGACAAATCTCATTATGTTCAAAATTATCTAGATACAACATGTCATGTATTCACTACTATGAGTGCTAATCTTGGGTTCTATTATTTAATTGAAGACGAAGCTCATTATGTTCAAAAATATCTACATACAACATGTCACGTATTCAAATAAATGTTTTGGACATTCAGACCTTGTATTGAAGGCTTTAATTACTATATGCCAGTTTTGTATGTGGATGAAACTTTTTTATATGGCAAATATAGAGAGTGTTTACTGATTGCCTCTAGATTGGATGAAAATAATAAGGTTTTTCATATTGCATTTGCCATTGTTGAAAGAGAGGATAAAAATAATTGGAGCTAGTTCATGAATAAAATCAGGTTGTATGTGACAAAAAAAATGAAGATTTGTGCATGGTCGACATACTAGAATAATTTATGCAATGCAACATGATTGGTGGAAGTTGTATGCTCATCATTATTGCATTCGCCATGTGGCTAGTAATTTTATTAAAAAATCAAGAATAGTACATTAAAGGAGTCACTTAAAACAACAGGTCATCAGCTTTCCATTAATTACATTCAAATGTATACATTGTCGATCTTTGTTTTAATAAATTATTAATGTCTACTTGTGTGATGTGTATAGAGTATGAACGCTAGAAAAAAAAAGTTCAAAAGGGTCATGGAAACTATATATGAAGTTGAGTCTGTAACAAAGCAATGAATTGAGAGGATCCCTTTACATAAATGGACCCATTCACATGATAAAGGAAAGCAATATGGGAGTATGACTACCAATATTGATGAGTCAGTGAATGGCATTATAAAAAAATTGCAAGGGATGTCAAGTACTTTTTTGGTCAATGGACTATTCAAAAAAATGGAGTTTTTTATCAGAGAATATCAAAATATATGAAGAAGATTGCAAATGGAGCTTTGTACTGTGAAGACTGGCAACAATTATTGAATATGAGGGTAGTTAAGTCAAAAGGCCATTCTGTTGAGGCTTATGATAGAGAGAAATGGATTTTCTCTATCATTACAGCTTACAACAATAGCAAATGGAAAGGAGCAAATGAGCAAGTCATCAATTTGTTTAATGGTACATGCACCTGTGGAAAATTTCAAGCAGCAAAAATACCTTGTTCCCACATAATCGCTGGTTGCTTGAGCAATAAAATCAATTATTTCCAATTTATTGCTCCATATTATACTTTGTAATGTACATTAAAGAGTTATCAAGTCAAATTCATGCCTTTAGAACACCCTGACTATTGGCCAACATGTTATGATTTGCCTTTGATTCTGGATGCTAGCATGATTCAAAAAAAGAGTCGTCAAAGGACATCAAAAATAAAAAATAAAATGAATTAGAAATTCTCTGATAAGTGAGGATATACATGTAAATTATGCGGTAAACCTAGACATAATATGAAAACTTGTCCTCATAGCAATAGTGGTATTGCTAATGCACAAAAAATTTGATTATTGTATCTTACTTTGATGTGCTTACTTAGCAATATGTTATGCAGATTTAACTATTTAACTTCATAGCCATGTACTTTAATATTACTTAAATATTTCAAATTGCAAATGATGCAATTAGAAAATCTTGATATTTTCCATACCTTTCACTTTAAATATCATCTTATAATTTATTTATTATGTAGATGCCTTTATTTTACTCTCCCAATGATATATTTAGAGCAATTGGTTGTCATTGGGCCCAAGATGATGATTTTTAATATCCATTGGATCCTAATTAGCATAATAGTGATTTTGTGTACAATACTATGAACAATGAGTGGTCTTATCGCGTACAACAATCTGAAGTGTTTCGTGAGGAAGCTAAATAATATTTGATAGTAGTCCTTTATACAAAGGCAATTAATATGCTAAGAGCAAATATAGATGAATTACGAAAAGCATTATTTCGGATTCGCAGAGAGAACAATTGCATTAAATACGTTTAAATAGATATTATTTTAATCATCGAGCTAATAAATTTTTAGAAGATGATGACATCTAGCAATATCGTATGTTTATATCCTTAGCAAGATCTTCAGATTGTATGTCAGATATTTATCTATCAGATAGTGACAATTAATAAGATGTCGTACTTATTGTTTAGATACTTATCAAGATCTTCAAATTGCATATCACCTATTTATCTATCATATAGTAATAATTAATATGATGCAGTACTTATTGATATTCCTTTACAACACAATTTTGTATAAATTTTAATTAAATATTATGTAGCAATGAAATTAACAAACAAAGAATTTCAATGTCCTCCGATATGTCCTCCTGTACCACATGGTGGTGGTCTTCTACTACGTCTAGGTCGCTGCCTTCTGAACATTGTTCCAATTAATATACTAGGATCGACCTCTTCATCTGTGTCATTGACTTCTTCTGCAGTAGAAGGAGCATGAGACATTATAACTCTAAATGTCATACCCGTTGTATGTTACGATATAAGCCATTGAGAGTCAAAGTGTGACCACTGCACAAAAAGTTCATGAGGATATGAAGGGTAGGATATCTAACATATGATGGTCTAGGAGTGTCTAATGCAGGTGTGTATGATGGACCAAAAATGTCTAAAGCATTATGAGTATACGGTTGTGTATCATGATATGCAAAAGGTTGTGGTACAATTACAGACGTGGAGGGTGAAGTAGCAATGGAAACTTCTTACCGACGATCAAAAATTTTTTTGTTCGAGTTCTGCGTCAGATCGGTAGTGGTAGACTAATGTCAGCTTCGCTATGAATTACAGCATCTGAAATTGGTGGCATATGTTGTGAAGGTTGTGGTGATAGCATTACAACAAGCCTTCATTATTGTTGAACTGCATAAAATATGTCATCATTAATTCGGTAGATTTTGTCAACATCATTACTTAGACATATATGTTCAATATCATCTACCTACAAAATAAATGAATAAGAAAACAAATATTAATAATAACATATTTTAGATGTGTTATTCTTAATTACAATTTACTTAAATATGAAAAATAAAACTCACTACTGCTCTATAAGCACCGCCATATGGAGAAATCACATCGATACCACTCCATATACTCTAAATGGTAATGCAACCTTTCTATAATTGGACTGACATTATCGACACGTTGTAATCGTGCATTCCATACGTCAATCCATTTAGAATGCTAACGAGACCAGTTTATGTCCCTAGATCACAAATCAATCGAGTGCAGCTCATCAATTTGCAATGGTTAGTTTGGGTCGGATTGTTGACCTTCAAATTGTCGTAACACATGGTTTGGATAGTGTCATTCGACAATATGAAAGTAAATAAATGAGACCACAACTCACCAAATTTGTTGGCCATCTAAACAATCAGCAGGAAAAATCTATAAAATATCATTTATATACGGCTCATAAATGACCTGCAATAGATATAAATCAATATCAATAATATTATATTATATATATATTTAGAGAGATATATTTTTTTAAAAAACATGTATCTTGTATTTTTCAGAACATGGATTGACACCTCAGTAGGGATTCGTGCATTGCTCCACCTATAAAAATTAATTTAAACACATAAGTTTTGTACTAAATAAATAATTTTTATACTAATTAAATCATATTAAAATAAACAATGTTGAGTAATGTTTATGTATATCGAAATCCTAGAGGTAAGCTATCAAGTGGCGGTTGAACTGACAATGTAGGTGCAACTGAGGGTAAGCCATCCTATGCCCATAATTGAAACAAAAATAATGGACCACCAATTTGTTGTGCAGATGGATATATGGCCTTATATAATTCTCTATAAAGCCATGCAAGACACGCTCCACCCCACCTATAACGACGCACGACAATCAAATTTTCTAGAAGAGGAAGGAACATCAAATGCACCATTGAACTTGATTTATCTATAAAAAGTATCCCACCAATTATACGCATAATGAATGCACGTGTATGACATATGATAGTCTCGTCATCTGCATCTGCTGGTAGAATACTAAATTGTTCAACTAGCCACCTCTAGTTCAACTTTGAACCATTAATGACATTATTTAGTAGTATGACTCCTAACAATCTCGTACATAACTCCATCCAATCGTAATGTCCATGTCTAGTCACAGTTGCACCATCAATGGGTAATCCAGTTTAAAATGCCACATCCTGAAGGGTAATAGTCATATCTCCTTTAGGAAAGTGAAATGTATAAGTTTTAGGTTTCCATCGCTCGACAAGTGCAGTAATAAGAAGCCAATCTAGCTAAAAAAATCCAGGTAGAGCTACTCCTAAAAATCTAGTCTGCTGGAGCAACTCTCGAATATGAGGATCGATATCCTTTATATGCAATAATGTAGATGTACGACGACGTGTTAGTACAGGAGACTGCAATTGATCGTGCCAAATAGCCTATGATCTATGAATGCATTGTAATCTCAATAACAATGGATCATAAGGGCCATGTTATATTGTATCTCTCTTGTGGTTATCCATATATGAAAAAATATATTAATATTATTTCAAATATCTGACACTGATGACACTATAAAACAAAAAAAAAAAGTAGATACTGCATTAATAAAATAATTTGACAACTCAATATAAGCTGTTACTATTCGTATGTAATTAATAAAGGCACATGGATAAGCAGACACTACAATAATAATAATTTGACAACATATTATTTTTGTTTGCATGTGATAATAATTTGTATATAAATTTAGACTTTGTGTTGTTAATGGATCATAACAGAAAACAAATTAGCATGACTGGATTTTCTAAAAGCAGTAGAGGTAATAATTGGGTTCTTCTAGTATTCAATAATGATTATGAAAGCGAAAAATACATTAATCGGAGAGAGTATTATACTGGCCTACGCCATGAGTGGCAATTTAGATTCAAAGAATCCGAAGGTTTGGTGTAAAATTTGCATTTATTATCTACTCTAGTTGCCAAACGTTATTAATTGACAATGACTTGAAAAAATATTTTTGACTATGAGCTTGCAATTAAAATGATATGCAAGGAGAATAATCGAATGTTACTTCATAGATGTAGGTTCTATATGTTAAAAAATGCTAAAAAGCAAGCAACAGCAGTCGGTAGAGAACTTACTGAATCAGAGGTGAGCAATGCTATTAATTATTATAAATTTGCTTCAGATTATCAAATGTCTGATGAAGAATAATATTTATCAATTTATAATGTTTCTTGTTGTGTAAATGAACTTAATGTTTCTAATATTAGTAATCACAATCTGAATATCAGTTATCACAATCTAAAATATAAATGTGTGACATACAATCTTAGGTTCTTGCTAAGGATTTGAACAAATTATATTAATGAATGTCACCATCTTCTAAAAATTTATTATCTCAATGATTAAAATAATATCTATTCAAACAAATGATTCATATATTTGATTTACGTATTTCATTTATATTTGATTTTAGCATATTATTCACAGTGTTGTATATAAATTCGCTACTTACAAAAAATTCAATTTCGGTTAAAAAGTTAATTTTTATTTTTTAAATTTAACATTACATACTTTGTGATTCAAATATAAATTCACAATTTATTTTAATATTATTTTGCTATTTACAAAAAATTACTAATTACAATCAATTTATTTATTTTTATGTATGTAATTATTTTATAAAAAGACAAACTATGTCACGAAGTATTCTACATTTCATAGAAGAAAATAATAAATTTACACAATTAAAAATAAATATCTTTTTAAAGCAACTGCCTGTAAAAAATTACATTAAATAATTACATACCTATTAATAACTATACACAAATATTTTACAGTAAATAACTACATATATATATTATATAACTGTATATATATTATATATTTTGCAATAAATAATTACATGCATACTATTACATAACAAGCCAAAATTACACAAGAAATATATTATATAATGCATATATAAAATAAAATATAAAAAAAATGCTACATACATCTTTCTCTTCTTCTTTTTATTCTCTTCTTTTTATTTTTTAGAAAATAAATTGCAAAATATAAGCAAGTAAAAAAAAATTGCAATAAAAAAATCAGCAAATAAACAATGAAAATTTTTGAAATAAATAAAATTCCAAAAAAAATGAATCAACAAATACAAAAACACATAATACAAATTTTTATAAAAAAAAATTGCAATCAAAAGAAAAACTAATTAATAAAATATAAAAAAAATGCCACATACTTCTTTTTATTTTTCAGCAACAATAAATTGCAAAATATAAGCAAATAAAAAAATAATTCAGCAAATAAAAAAAACACATAATAAAAATTTTTCTGAAAAAAAAAATTGCAATAAAAAAAAATTACCTAAACTCCAAAATCGCTACTGGGAAAGATTAAGGGAGAAAGTAGAATAGTTTGAGAGAGAATCAGGGGGAAATGGTACGATGGGTGAAAATGGGTATGAAAAGCATTAAAATCGCTAGTTATAGTAGCGATTTTAGTACTTCAATACGTAGCCTTGCCACCATGCCTGTGTCTGAAAATGAGGTCATGGGCAGTCTATAAATCACTAGTTTGACAAGCGATTTATGGTCTCCAATAACTGTATATTGCTAGTATAACCAACGATTATACTGTTGCACCAAAATCGCCACTTTGATCAGCGATTTGTTTTCATTTTACCAAACATCCTATCCACCTAGCACAAATTGACATATATAAAGAATTATTTTTGTATTCCGCATATTTTGGTATATTTTTATTTATATATTAAAGTAAAAACCCCCATAAGTGAACATGCACAACTTACCTACTCATAGAAACGCATTTAATTAGTGATGTTGATTAGTGATGTTGATATGCTAGTTGTACCATATCCTATAAAGCACTGACACTTTAATTATATAGTACGTTGTGTTCCCCATATGAAACAGTTTGGATGTATTTTATAATTTTTTAAAAGTTAGAAATGTATTTTTTTTACGTTAAAAATACATTTTTTCCTTTCACAAAATCTAAAATATCTGGACACCAATTATTATTCAATATATTCAATTGTAAGTTATTTTTGTTTAATTTTATATAAAAACAATAACTTAAAATTATATCTCTTCAATTAAATTATTTATATATTTATTTATATATTTTTAATATTTACACATTCTCTATGTCTGTATTATATATTTTTTATAAAGATCATTTTTCAGTATCCTTATAATATCTATATTTATATTATGTCGTGCATGTGATATATAGACCATAACTAATAGGAAACCTATTGTATTTGATTTCTTCCAGATTTAAGGAATTAGTTGTGGGTAGTTATTTTGTTGACTTTGAGCTGTATTATAGTAGCTAAGCTACTGCTCGCTTTGGTATCTTCAGTTTTTTTTTTCAAACCACATAAGTAGATTAATTGCAGTTAAAATTTTTCATTCCTATGCAAACATGCATTTAGTAAGTTAGAATTCGAACCAAAAATTTTTTCCAACATACTTGATTTGTGTAGCTAAATAAACCACATCCCTTAAATTTTGTATCTTCAACTTTTTTTTTTTAGGGTAGACAATTGTTCCCCTTAACTTTTTAATATGTTATGTAATAGTATGTAAATTTATATTATTTTTTAAAATTTACTCTCATAAAGAATATTAAAATTATATTTTTACACCTTCTAATTTAGGATTCTAATTCTTTACTCTCCTAACTTAATTAGGGATTATGAATCTACTATTTTACAGTTAATGGTCAAGTAGAGATTGAAAAATTTCATGTGAAAATCACATGAAACAAAAAGGTTAAAATTTTCATATAAACTCCACATCAATGAGATTGTTCACATTAGAGTAAAATCTTGTCTTATATACTCGTCCATTTTATAAAAATAATGTAATTTTTCAATTTTTTCAACTGTACCCTCTAATAAATACTTCATATTTTTCTAAAAGAATAATATAGTCAATTGTTTAGCAATAGTAGATTTTAACTAAGTGTATGTTTAGAATTGCTATTAAATATCCCAAAAATAGATTTTGAATTTTATTTGATTTAATTAATTTTTTTTATAATTTTTTTTTCAAATATACTTTTGAAAAAAATATTTATTTACTTGCTTCTAACTAAAAATATTTTTCAAAACTAAAAAAGATTAAAATATAACTTTTTTTAAAAAAGTGATTTTCTCAAACGCAATGTCAAACAAACTCTAAAATATTTGAAAGAATAACACATTCATAGATTTTTCTTGAGAGTCATGACCTCTTCATGTTCCATGAAGATCCGCCATTAACTTGGATTATTAATGTATTGCTTAATTTTATAGTAATATAAATAACGATCAATCTTACACATATGGATGGAGTACTTATAATTATTAATTTGTTATATAGCCTTTCATGATATATTTACTTTTCGTGGCACTTCGCAAGGAAAAACCTACGGAGATGTAAAAGTGGTAAATTAATTGGATATATATAATTGAATTACACTGTAACATATATTAATCAATGTTAATAAAGCTGCAATTATTATAATATGGATTATGGTGTATGTAGCATTATGAATTAAGGATCTATATACATATGAAATAGGTAGAATATGCATATTTTTTTTTTAAAAAAATAATGAATTAATAGCGTTAATTCTCCAGATTCTCCAACTTCCTCACCAAGCACGATTCTCTCTTTCCTCTACCATTACCAAGTACAATTCTTCTCGCAACTTCTAGTCACTCTGCAAAAACCCTAAATTGCAACTTTACCATTGTCGTTCGCACTTCTAGTCATTCGCCGGTAAAATTATTGCATCGAAGTTATGCATTCTGACTTTTTCTCTGCAACTATTTTTCAGTAAGTAAAGAACATATTTTTTCTGCATGATTTTTTGTTCGAATCTTGAAAATAAGAAACATATTTTGTTTATTTTGTGCTTATGATTTTTTGTTACATTCATCATATGTTTTATGTTTGATTCATTGATTGTTTGATTATTTGATTATGAACCTAAATTTCTATTATTATTTCATTTGATTGTTGATATTTGAATCTATGTGATTTTGTGCTTCAACAAGATATAATATGATTTGATGGTCCGGTTGTATGTATGTTCATTGATTTATTGATACATGTTCATTTATTGTAAACTGTAAGCTTATTAAGAATAAAGTAAACATTCATTAGTTTATTGATACATGTTCATTTTGTTTTAAACTATATATTCGTTTGTTGCAAAGTGTAGGTTCATTAGCAATGAAGTAAAAATTTATTAATTTTTTTTATTTATAAATATTCATTTTGTTTTAAGCTATAGGTTCATTAGTAACGAAATAAATGTTCATTGGTTTATTAAGAAATATTTATTTGTTATAAAATATAGATTCATTAGAAATAAAATGAATGTTCATTAGTTTATAATACATATTCATTTTATTTTAAACTATAGGTACATTAATAATGAAGTGAATGTTCATTTGTTTATTGAGACATGTTCATTTGTTATAAAATATAGGTTCATTAGGAATAAAGTAAATGTTCATTACTTTATCAATACATGTTCATTTATTGTAAACTATAGGTTCATTACATATAAACTGTAGGTGTATCATTTGTAAACTATATGTTCCTCTAGTTTCTGTCAAATTTGTTTATTTGTTTGCTTCATGATTTAGGTTCATTATTCAATCATTAAAGGTTCATTAGTTAATAAGCATAGGTTTATTAGTTATGAACAATAGGTTCAATGCTCAAATACTCATGTTTATTAGTTATTTTATAGGCGAATGAGGATAAAAATAACAGCAAGATGAAACATAAGCAAAATGTCTACAAACACAAACATTGAATCAAGTTGCAATATTACATTAAGAGAAATGATGCAAAGGGCACAACAAAGAGTAGCATAACAAACAAAATCAACTATTGCTACATAACAAACAGGAGCAGCTATTGCACACATAGAACCTGTTCCAACAGCTCAAATAGAAGCACTTAAACACTACAAAAGGAAATCTAACATGCAAAAAATACAAGTTGCTACTACTGCTACCAAACAAACATTAGGGCATAAAAGAAAAGAAATAGAAGTTGCTGCTGTTGATACTACAAGACATATAGAAAGATAAAAGCTGCTACTGCTACTGCTAGTGCAACTACAATAGTGACAACAGAGATAGAAGCAAACACCAAAGTAGAGACAACAGAGGCAACATCTAAAAAAAGGAAGCAAGAACCAAAGAAAAAAAAAAGACACCAAAGAAGGGAAAGCAAGCAGTAGAAAGTTTGAAAACAAGAATGTCATCAAAATGGGCGTACAAGATGATAATGAACTTGACATAAGAACAAAGAAATGCAATAAAAGAGATTGGATTTGGAAGCCCCCTAGAACTCATATTATTTAAATGTGATGGACAATTGAGTAAGTATTTAATTAAAAAATATGACTATTGCAATACTACTTTTCTCCTGAAAGACA
Source organism: Balakata baccata (assembly GCA_949630135.1). Taxonomy (NCBI): domain Eukaryota; kingdom Viridiplantae; phylum Streptophyta; class Magnoliopsida; order Malpighiales; family Euphorbiaceae; genus Balakata; species Balakata baccata. The sequence continues at coordinate 11,977 of CATIWF010034516.1, forward strand.
AATAAAACTAGTTCTCAAAAAAGATGTTATTGCCACATTCAACATTCCCCATAAGAATATGTTAGTTCTTGAAGCTAAGAATGAGAATAAAACACTAAAGTAAAAGGAATTGCTGAAATTTTGGAGATAAAGGTGGAACATAGCTAATGGAAGCCTACTAACTACTAAAATGGGGTGAGAAACTATCAAAAGAGGTGATCATAGAGCTGAGTTCAAGAGAGACTTCATGGTGTTTGTAGTTTCATCTAGACTTCATGTTGTTTGTAGTTTCTTCTTTGATAAAAGCATATCAATTAGAAAATCAAACCACAATATATTGTTGTCTTTGATTGATGTAAATCAAATCAAGAATCTGAATTGGTGCCAATTCATCTTCAAGACACTTGGAATAGTTGTTATTTATGCAAGTATGTGATATATGATGATATAATGTATGGCTTGAACTATATAATATACATATAAGATTTTATATGATTATGTGTAACGTTAAACTTTCAATAGTTTAGTGTATGAGTTTCATACACATAAGTTTGAAGTAAGTAGATAATTGAGTTGATATAAGAAAAGGGAGTCAAACCCATCAAAGAAGCTAGAATTCCAACTCATGTATTTTATTTTATTTCATTTGAATAGCTAGACCAGAGTGATAAAGTTTTAAAAGAGTTAATGTTTTATTTATATTGATTTAATAAGGATTTTATAAGTGGGCAAGTTTTAGCCCGAGACATGGTATTCAAATATATAATTTATGGGATTAATCAGTATTCACTAATAGTTTTAATTGAGTATTGTTATAAGTTTGTATTTATGCGCATGCTTGATTGAAGCAAGTTAATTTGAATGGAAAATGTTTTAATTTGCACACAGTTGAATAGGTTGAAACAGAACGCAGTTAGTAGCATTCTCATGCATAGTATGGTTTAGTCTGTTTTGTGAGAGGATGTTACAAATCCAAACTCCATTTTCATCTATATCAAATTGTATAAAAACTTTACAACCACATTGAATATCAAACTTCACATAACACTTATTTCCTTTTGCTACAATTTTTTTTCTCTCTAGTCTTTAAGTAACAAAACATTTTCATCAACACTATTTTATTGTCAGCTCTATACCTTTGCTTACTCTTCTTAATGCTAAAACTTATTCTAAAAGTATAATCATTACATAAATCATATGCTTCTTCATTAGATTTCATAAACACATCCAATAAATCATCATCAGCTGAAGCATATTTCACAAACATACCAACAAATTATCATCAACAGTAGCATTATTAACTAAAAAAACATAACTAAAAATTCATCAATACAAAAATATAATGAACCTACAAGCTAATTAAAATGAATCTAGAGATTACAACAAATGAACCTCTGTATTTAAAGTAATGAACATGTAGTTTAAACTATTGAACCCACACTAAAAAACCAAAACAAACAAAAACAATGAACTTGCACTATATAACAAATGAATATCTAATTTCATTAGTTTATGAAAAAATGTTTATTTGTTATAAAATTATGGATTCACTACGAATAAAATAAAAATTTATTATTTTATTTATAAATATTAGTAAACTATAATTTATAAACTATAAGTTTGTTATTGTAAACTATAATTTATAAACTATAAATTGTAAGTTTATTAACAATAAAGTAAGAGATTTATTAGTAATAAAGTAAAAGTTCATTAATTTATTGAAACATATTTGTTTGTTATAAAATCGTAAGTCTATAAGTAAATATTCATTAGTTTATTAATAAATATTTATTAGTTTATCAGTAAAAGTTTATTAGTTTATCAGTAAAAATTTATTTCATTTCTTTGTTTATTTAATTTAATGGGTATTATATTATTTTTTTTGTTTCGATCTATAAATATGAATTCATTGAATTATCTTGAGAAAAATACATTATGTATTCAATTTAATGAATATTATATTATTTTCTTTAATTATTTTTTAATCCAAAATATAATTTATAGCTAATAAATCTGTAGTAATGAACTAATGAACCTTTACTTTATTTCTAATGAGCATTTTTCAATAAACTATTGAACTTTTTTCAATAAACTAATTAATTTTTTTAATAAACGGATAACAAATATTTACGAAATTGTCACCATATATTTGATAGTTATATAAGTTTGTCTTATTTACAAAATTGTCACAGTCTCTCACAGGTATACTAGACCTTTGGTTCATAATATTTCATATACCGGGATCCAGAATATAATTTGCGGAACCACCCAAATGCAACTATTTATATAATAATTATTCCAAAAAATCATATACACTTATTTTTTTCTTTCAATATAAAAAATTATATTTTAAAACAATTAAATTTTGAAATTTATAATTTGAAATTAAATA